>JAHZMX010004112.1:0-11072 GCA_027743895.1 Seira musarum
TCAAATTATTACCTTTAATAAATCATTAATTAGTGTAAAACGGGGAATAGTCCTTGCACAGTACCTGTCTAATTATTGATCATTTATTTTCGTGATAGTTAAAGTGTAAAACTGGAGCCTAGCGAAGGTCTTTAACATCCATTTATTTCAAAGTCCAAATAATTAAGCCACTACACTATAGCCCTTTGGTTAATCTAAAACCATTGCATCGCGAGCGAGATAAACGGGTAGTTAATCGTGTCGCATCCACAACAGTACCTAATAACTTTATTGATTCATTATATTATTTTACCTTGAAAAGAGGTAGGTAGTTTTGAACTCCTGTAACTAAAGCTTGTATTAAGTATGTTTTACGACATAAGCCGATTTTTTTTTGTTGGTCGATCGGTAATCAGGTAAAAAGTTACTTTAATGCGGTCTATAGCCGATTATAATTTTTTTTTTCGTTTCTACCTTTTTAGTTGAAATTTAGATATAATATAGCTTCAAATCGAAATATGAATATTTTATTTTACGAATTCAGTCTGACATGCCTCCTCATTGTCTGTGTGCCCATGAAATTGATTTCCCATTGATTGATCAAGATTTTGGTTTCATGACGAAACTCTTCGCAAAAAATCTGACCATATTCAATCTAAATTGAATTTGAAGTTCAGCAGCTCGTGCGGCTTGGCCTCTTCTACTTTAACATTTTTAAATTCAGATTTCTTAGGTGAAAAGAGGACTCTAAGCAAACCACTTAAAACTTAAAATGCTGTTTAGAAGTAAATTTTGAAATCTTCAAAATGTCTTTAACTACTGGTTGCTTAAACGTGATTGCTATCACAGAAAAGACTAATATCTTTATGGTAGAATTTCGTTTCCCTTCTCTCAATCTCCGAGAATCTCGGTGGCAGAGTTTGTCAGGAAAATCGTGGAATAAATTCTACTGGCTGTATTGTAAATGGACTCTGCTTCTGGGAATAGTTGTTGCTAGTTCAGCTATCATAAATCTCAATTTTTCTGGGAATCATGGGGATGGGCAATCCGTCGACTTTTTGGAAATGGCATACGACTGTCTTGTACTCCTGGCGTGTGGCGTTTGCTATTCTTGTTATATTTCTTTTGAAACTCACTGGTCGAACATAGGTTACCTACTTACACAACGTTTAAAATACTTGCCTCCAAATAACCAGTAAGTATTCCAAAGCTGCCAATTTCTTTTAAAATTTTTTTGACGAATTGCAATGTCAAAATCCTCTGTTTTCAGACGTCAGCCCGGACCAGGAATAGGACAAAAAATTTCGGAAATGGTCATTTACCTATTCGCGCTTTCTACTTCAGCATTTCCAATAATATTTTGTATATTACCAGTTGTCGCCGACTTTGATCCTTTCATGCACTTCTTTTGGAATATATTTGGGCTTTTTAATTTCAACAAAATTGTTGCGTACTATTTGGGGAAAGTTATCACTATTTTTCTTTACATTACAATTGCCACACACGCAGTCACAAATTTTCTATTCTACTGTCTCCTAACTATAATATTTGTTGAGGGAATTCAAATAATATCTTATGGTTTGGCGATCCCCTCTAGAGCAAACTTTGCCTTCAACTTTCAAAATTGTTTGAAACTCTACAAAAATTTGTATATTCTGGTGGACATAGCTTCCTTCGTGACAAAAGGGTTTCTCTGTGTATTGATCGGGTTAGGTTGCGTTATTGCGTCACTTGGAGGTTTTGGAACAATTACGATGTACAATCGAGTGCCGTTCATTGCTTACCTGTGTTTTCCTACAATTGTGGCTGTGTGCTTAACCCTCAACTTTCTCGTGATTCCGTTGGCTGCAGTGGTCTATAACAGCTCAAAACGTTTTAGAACTTTTTGGGCTAGACAAGCATACGGAAATCCAGTGGAAAGACGCCAACTGAAGTCTTGTGCTCTAATCGGATACAATATTGGTCCGATCGGAATAATCAAGCACACCACGGATTTGACAATTGGAAACACAATTTTAAATACCACCGCGACTATTGTTCTAACAAATGTGTCCTTGTAAAAACTAAATATAAAAGGGTAATAAAAGAGAATCTTTAGTTTCATTAGAGGCAAAGTTGGAGGATTTGTTGGCTAGTTTTTTTCTCCGCATCATTTCTAAGATTTTGCTTCTTTGTTTTTGAAACAAAATGATAAATTCGGTCTATTTGGCTCCAATAAACACTACCAACTCGTCAAAATTCAAGTTATTCATGTAAAGTGGGCTGATATTTATACTTTGTAGAAAGACGTGATATTTCGCACCAAAGTGCACCTAATGATTGCAGATTATTATGTGGAGTATTTTATGCTTAAAAATTTTTAAAATAAATTGTTGAGTTGACACCCGAAGAAGTTGTATAAATTGGTTCATTTCATAAAATTAACAACATTCTTAATGATTTAAAAAAAAGTTGATAAAACCTGATGCCGGAGTCCGAGTTTTCTTGAGGTACAATTGTTTTATATATTTTGGACATTTCTTTTTCGATCAATACGATTCAAAATTAACTCCGAACTTTGACATTCACATTTGCTTAGATTAAAGAGTATCGACCCACATGAATTCCCAAAAAAGGCAAGAAAGCAAGAAGTTTTTAAATTATTTTTTTCCATGTTCATTTCTTGACAAACTCTGTTATCATATCATTATCAAATACTGCTCTAGTCAGCAAAGAAAATTCATGATTTTTGAAATAGCTTGATTCTTTATCGGGTTTAATAGGTAATTAACTTAGTAATTTCCTATTCTGATGGATGATAAATGGCCACCATGATGGATGGAAGCTCATAAATTTCTGCATTTTTAAAATAAACTTCTGTTCTTGCTTTTTCTGCTAAAACATGCAAGATGAGGAATTTCGATTCAATTTTGCCCACTGCCAACGTTTTCTGCCACGTTGATTATAATTTTTTCTAATGTATTAGAAGTCAAGAGCATAATTAATGCCTTAAAGCTGTTCGTAAGCTTGGGTAACGATACTTGATAAGCAGCACTATTTTGCGTTTAGAAAATTTTCGATTCCGAGACTATATAAAACCAAGAAAATACAACAATATTGTGGGTGGCGGAAAAAACTGGAGCATAATTTTCTTTGCTTCCTTTGGTTTTTTCGTTTTCGCTCTGCCCTTGTTTCTACTGCCAAATATTCTGGGCAGACAATACTCGAATTCGGCAGAAGCTTTTGTTATTTCCAAATTAAGATTAAGCGGGTTAAAGCTTTTAGAATGACTTAATTGTTTGTTGAATTCTTTTCGATCGATTGTTGTAAAGACGTACTAAAGTAGTAAATGTCAGGAGTGCTCTAAATCATACTTAAGTTTTTTCTTGTCATACTTGTGAATTTGCAAATGTATAAGCTTGCCTCGTAGCGATACTATATCACATACTACAAGACGACCTGCAAGACAAAAAATCTAGGCAGTCTGACTTTGACTCGCGTGTTTTATAATTCTTTGTAAAATGAAGCTAACAAATGGTTGCTTAGAGGCAATCTCCATTACTCAACGAACCCATTTCTTAATCCTCTATCTTCAATTTCCAACACTCCAGCTCATAGAATGTCCTTGGTGGTACAATGGCAAAAAATCGTGGAACAGAATATACTGGATTTATTCCAAATGGCTTATGGTTTTCTTAATTCTTGTGACGAGCGTTAACATGATTCTCCTCTTTTCCTCTAAAGAGTTTGTCGATTTCATGGAATTGGCGTATAATTCGCTTCTTGCTTTAATTTGTGGAGTAAACATTTCCTGTTATGTTTCCATTGAGACTCACTCATCAAGCTTGAGTTATATGTGTACTCAACGATTCAATCTTTTCCGTCAATACAATCGGTAAGCACGCAAGTCACACATTTTGTATCGTCAAATATGCTTCAAAATTTTGGCTTCTGCAAATTTTTCCGTGCATAAAAATTTTTGATGTGACTTCTATCTCTTTCCAGATATGAACAGCAGCAATTGCGTGGAACAAAATCATTTGACATATTCATTTACGTCTTTGCCTCTTCCATCATCATGTGTTTCCCAGTTTTGATGTCGATTTTTCCAATGGTTGCGGATGTTGATCCAACACTAAGGATTTTGTGGACGATATTTCGTTTTCTAAATTTCGAGGAAACCGTTACTTTTTATTTGGGAAAGTTAATAACCGTTTTCTTATACTCTTCATTTGCGGTGCATTCCGTAACAGTTTTCCAACTTTTCTGTCTCTACGCAATCAGCTTTACCGAAGGGATTCTAATACTTTCGTACTATTTGTGTGACGAGTCACGAGCAAACTTCCCCGTTATTTTCCAAAATTGTTTGAGGCTCTATAAAAAACTATATCTTTTGGTGGAAATAGCATCACACGCGACGCGCGAGTTTCTGAATATTTTGATGGGCTTGGGTTGCTTAATAGCATCACTTAGCGGTTTTGGAGCGATCACAATGTTTGACAGAGTGCCGCTCATTGCGTATCAATGCTTTCCAACATTATTTATTGTTTGCTTGACCATTAATTTTGTGCTTATTACGCTAGCATCAATCGCTCACGACAACTCAAAAAATTTTAGATCATTTTGGGCCCCACAAACGTTTCGAAGTCGAATGCAGAGCCGCCAGTTGAAGGCTTGCGCTTTAATTGGATATCGTATTGGGAATGTTGGCATTGCAAAGCGTAGTACTGCATTAACGATTTCCGATACAATTCTCAATTTTACGACTACTTTAGTCCTTACTAATCGTTCCTTGTAGAATGTACTCGATTCTTTACTCTCCACCCAATTTGCCTTCTCTACATAATTTATTAAAAAGTCTGCTTGTTTACCTTACAAAATAATACAAGTTCACTGGGGTAAATATACGTGGGTATGTGAGAAATAAATTTTAATACATGAATCCATCTACCCAAGATAATTTACACACTCTTCAAAATTGCTGGCATTTTTATCTTGTAGAATTATTAATTTTTGTAAGATTCTCCGATATGATTTCAAATACGGAATCGCAGAAAAAAATTATTCATGTCGTACTATTAGCATGCCATTTAGGAGTTCAAATTAAAATTTTTGCCGTAAAACCACGAAAAATCTTGATGACCTATTAAATTTTCCTCCGGATTTCATGTAATTTGAAACAGTTTAGCCAATAAAGGAAACTATTAAATTTTCCTTATGCCGGTAAAGGTATAAGAGAATCAAGTTCAAATAAATAATGTAATAAAAGAAAATATTAAAAAGAAAATCACGAAAGTAACTACCATTGTTGCTAAGATATTTGAAGCTCAGATAGTCTTGGTCAAAATCTTTATACACATTTCATCCTTGTAAACATTTCATTTCTCATTCAAATTATTTTTGTTTGATCTGAATCACTAGTCTACTTTAAAACGTCGGAGTGAAACTAAATTTGTTCTGACTAGAAATATTTTGGTTTTATACCTAAATGTATCAGTATATTTCGAGATGACGTTAGCAACTAGTTGTCTAGATAGAACCTCAGTCTACGAAAAGACGAAACCAATTAGTTTTCACTAAAATATGCTACTGATAACAGCAAAGATTACTCAAAGTAAATAAATTAACGATAAGAACTTCCATTTAACTAATAATAGGAAAACGTTTCAGAAAAAGAAATCTTGTTTCATGGAAAAGTATACCCTACTAGTTTTTGAAGGAGCTGGTTATGTATATGGGCAATCGAAAATTTCAATGAATTAAAATTTTAAACATTTATGTGTTCGACAACTAAAAAAGCGATTTGAAACAAAGGGCGGTTTCGTAAATTATAAAATTCAATCTAAATCATTCAGGCATTATTTAAGCCGATTAAGATCCAATATTAAATAAATATGTGTTCTTTGCTATTACAAAAAAAAATTGCGTTTAGCTTTTGCACATACATTGCCGTTTTTATTAACGAAGAATTACACAGAATAATGCAAATAAGAAATAAGATTTAAAAAATCCTATCAAATTATAATTTAGTCCTTTCGTAATTCCTCGCCAAATTTATTACCAGTATGAATATCGCTGGCTTAACTTTTAAAGGAGCTATACGCAAATTATAAAAAATTCGAAAAGAGCCATACGCAAATTATAAAAAACTGAAAAGGAGCTATACGCATTTTTGGGGTAAAGTAGGATTTTGAATGCATAAGATTAAGGGCAAAATTTCACACAATTTGATATAAAAGAAGAAATCTTGGAATAAATATTACTGGAATTTTCCGAAACTTTGGTTGCTTTGTTCAATATTTGCCGCCGGCATAAATATAATCCACCTCAAGTCCACTGATGAATCTGTGAACTTCCTAGAATTGGCTTACTGTTCTCTTGACTTGCTACTGTCTGCATTAGGACTTTCTGGCTACATTTGTACTGAAACTTACTTGTCAAACTGGTGGTAAATGATCTGTCAGCAATTCAAAATCTTGCGTCCCAAAACGAGGTAAGTAATAGGTTTTGAAGAAGATTAACAAACCAATTAATTTATTCATAACCATTTAAAATGGTTTTAACTTAGGTTTGAAAATTGGGTGCTATCTGGTTCTGGAAAAAGAAGAATACACCTGTCGGAAATTCCCGTTTACTTTCTGGCCATTTCTTATTCAGTTTCCCGTATGATTTTTTAGCTTGTGTTGTTGCAACTGATTTGGATCATATTCTACCAGTTTTTTGGACCATACTGTGCCTCTTTAATTTGAACGAAACCCTAGTGTTTTACGTGGAAAATTAGCTTGTATTGCACATAAGGAATACGACAGAATTTTAATTCCTTCCCCGAGGATTGTTGAATACGTACAGAATAGCACAAAAATTGTTAAAGCATGTGCTGAAATATAAACGTAAATTAAGGTTAATAAAAATCTGCCTAAATACTAAATAGAAGGCAAAAGTATCGTTGAATTTTAAAAAACGTAATATACGCCACCAAATTTGAGAAAATGTGTCAAAATCAATAACGATCGGCATTACGCACACAAACATTGGAAATGCCAGAAATGAAGGGGCGAATAAATGAATAAAAACTACTTCTAATAACTTGGCAAATCCAGAATCGTTCTGAAGTCTGTTTGGAGGTAACATTTTCACTAATTGGGTGATCAAGTAACAACATTCTGTTGTGTAAGTTTCGTAAAATAAGTAACCAGAGAAACACACACCACCTACTAATATAAGTAGGGAATTCTATGCAATTTGGAAGAATCCTACGGATTTTACAGAAACTTCCTCACTTACAGTGATGAGAATAAGGTTTTTTTTGGCAAAAATACTTCCAGAATAGGAACAATTTTTTTAATAAATCCGGTACACTCGCTAAGACGACTTTTTGTTAAAATACCAAACACACGATTTCAGTTGGAATGTAGAAAAATCAAATTTCACTATCGAGAAATTGGTTTTCTGGACATACGATATCACATTTAGGCAACCATTTATGAAAGACATTTTCGTACAGCTGTGTCGAGTTTCGCTACGCTTTTAACTTTGAACAATCCTGTAAAATTTCCGTGTTTCTAGAGTTGTATCAGCCTTGAAGGTACTTACTTCCGTAAGCAAAGACGCAAATAAACTTTTGTGTAATTGAATATTGTGCTAATAGTTCTAAAATTTATCAGGAGCTATTACTGATGGATTACAAAACTAGCATGTGCGGAAGTTGTATGTAACAAATACTGCACACGGGTTTCTGCCCTCTCCGCTTCAAGATGTCAAGGTCTAGGTCTCCCGCTAATTTTTATGAGACTTCCTTGTACTTGCAAAATTGAAACAGGTTTGCTGCCCTAAGGGAATAAAATGAAGCATCAATTCAATTTAGTGAAAACATGGAACTTTCTAATGAAAACAACGGGAAGTTTATAAACATGGTTTTTTTTTAGAAAAGATTGCCAAACTAAGCAATGCAGAACTTATATAACCCGTCTTAATTTTACAATTATAATTTGCGTTTCCTGGTTCCCTAATAGTCAAATCAGGCGAGCACTTTGGGCTTTAATTAAAAACTTGTTTACAGTTATTAAAGGAAAAAAACTGCGTCTGCTGAAACTTTCTCAACCTTTGCTGAAACAAAAAATCGGCAGCAAACGCAGGAGCAGGTTAAAATTTTCCCAATCTTTGCAGAAAGTCCTCGTCTTCTCCAAAGGCTTGCCTGTGCCTTAATCTACTTGTTCAACCAATCTTGTACAGGTGCATGAATTATAATTTTAGAGGCACAGGCAACATAAAAGATGAGCACGTGTAAGCTTACGGAAACCCTCTGAACCATCTTCGTTTATCCTTGTGGAAGTAATCATCGACATTTCTCTTCTTATTTTCAGCTTGGCCTTCTCGGAGTTATCATAGCATTTTTATCGGATTTTATTGAAGGGCTATACATATTTGAAAACATGTACTATGCATTTGCTCATGAGAAAGGAAAGCTGGAGTTTTCGCTGACCATGAACCCAGGTTTACTTGAACAGAAACGTAAACGGGGTCGCCCTCAATGGGCAAAAACAGATATTTAACGGGAGGGTTGAATCATGGCTTAACTGTAGTATAAGTGGTATTGAATGTTAAATCAACTTGACTGACTTTTGTTGGCTTGTAACGTAAGTATTGCTCATGATTTTTTAGCATAAAACATTTGTTCAGCAAGGGTTGGAAACTTTCAGCAAAGTTTGGGTATCGGTCTTTGAATTTTTAATCAGAATAAAAATTAAGCAGCAAACGCATGATCAGCAAAGGTTTGGTCTTCCGTTACTAACTAGTAGTAAAAGAACCATTAGTAGAAGATTTACTCGAGCAAAAGAATGTACCAATTATGGTTGACAATTTAATATTAAAATATCAAGGCTCCTTTCAAAACTTCATAAACTTATTCAACAAATATTAAACAATGTCGCAATTTAGACAAAACTAGTTTGCTTTTGTGCTTGAGTAACCAAACATATACATTTGAAATGTCGTTGACAAGAGGTTGCTTAAACGTGATTTATATTTTACAAAAAGCGAACCTGGCAAAGGTTAAATTACATTTTCCTACACATCAACTTCTACCATGTCATTGGTTATCAGAGGAGAAATCATGGAATAAAATTTACTGGAATTTTTCGAAATGGTGGTTGTTTTTTTCAGTAATTGCAGCAGGTATAAACATCATCCGTCTGAATTCCTCTGATAAACCTGTTGATTTCTTAGAATTGGCGTACAGTTCACTTAACCTGTTAATGTCTGCAGTAGGGTTCTCTTCCTACATTTGTACTGAAACTCACTTATCAAACATGTGTTACATGATTACTCAGCGATTAAAAATCTTGCGTCCGAAAAGGAGGTAAGTGTAAAGTTCACCAAAAATTATAATTAAATAAATTCTATAAAAACTCGTTCTGTTAGCCAAATGAAGGATATAGCTCAAAGTTAGCTCCAAAGCTATGCAGCTAAATCCTTTGTGCCAGTTTCGTCATTTTGATAACTACTTCACTCATGGCAGAGTTAGTGTTTTGTAAAATAAATGACCGGTCTCTAATTTTGATTTTGAATTTGCCCTGCTAAATGAATGCAATAAGCTGATTTTAAAAAGCTAACTCCGTCTTTTCTCTATTAATTTTTTAAGCAATCCTCCTTTTTACAAGACCAAATTCGCCATTTAGCTACTCATTTAATCTTTTCCCAATAAATTCATTTGCTTTGTAATCGTTTTCTAATGTTTTTGCAGATTTGGAAATCGATTACTAACTGGTTCTCGACACAAAATGGACTTGTCGGAAATTTCCATTTATTTCCTTGCCATTTCTTATTCAGCTACGCCACTAATTTTTTGTGGATTTGCCGCTACAACAGATTTGGATCATATTGTACGAGTTTTGTGGGCTATATTTCGCTTCTTTAATTTAAGCGAACCTCTGATTTTCTACGTGGGAAGATTGATGCTATCTATGGTCTACCTCACTGTTGGCTCAAATGCAGCGATAGTTTTCCTAGTTATTACCCTATGCACAATTATTTTTGTTGAGGGAATGCAAATATTGTCATATTCCTTGTTAGTCCGACAGAAGGCAAATTTCCGCTTTAATTTTCAAAATTGTTTTAAACTCTACAAAATATTTTATATTTTAGTTCGGATTGGTTCGTTTGTTTTACGTGAGATTTTCTGCATCACGGTTGGATTGGGTTGCTTAAATTGCCTCCCTTGGGGGTTTTGGGACGATTAGAATGTATGGCCGGGTACCGCTGTTTGTGTACCTTTGTTTCCCTGCTATTTTGTGTCTTTGTTTTACTCTATTTCTTCTAGTGATTCCATTGGGAGCAGTTGTACACAGCAACTCTAAGCGTTTCAGGACATTTTGGGTATCTCGAACTTGTAGGAATCACGTAGAACGACGTCAGCTTAAAGCTTGTGCGTTGATGGGATATGAAATCGGTTCGATTGGAGTCATAAAGTATGGGACGGTTCTGACTATTGGCGACGCAATTCTCAACTTTACTGCTACAATGGTTCTTGCCGATGTTTCTCTGTGAGAGTCAGTTTAGCAAAATGGCTTAAAATGTTAACAATTTCATTTGGTAATCGTAAAACTTCCTTATAAAGTGCAGAGTAGTCTGGAATTATTTTGGCCATAAAAAACCATTGGATATGCATCATATAGCAAACTTTCCTGTTATTTCTATAATAGAAACAGCAAGCAAATTTGTGTTAGCAAAATTTACTGTTTAAATAATTTCGTTGCATTTTTAATGTCCTTACCGAGTAACGCTAAATGAGTAATGGGCTATGTCCCTTAAATAAACGTTCATCACAATTAGTCACTCATGCATACCTCATATAATTGTAAGAAGCATACGCGATTGAAAATTGCTTCGATAACCTGGAGCGATTCACAGTTAAAGTACTTCAAAATTCTAATGAAACTTTGTAGAGTTAGGTGCAGACAAGCTACAAAATTATTAGGGTACGAAAGATGAGAGCACATGCATTGACTCACTGTAAAAGTTGTGAGGAAAGTTTTGCATACATAGCTTAGGCTAAGTTGACACGTTAAAGTATTCTACATCCAATTAGCTTCACGGTGATATTTTTTTCTAACCGA
>JAHZMX010004113.1:0-11588 GCA_027743895.1 Seira musarum
ATTGGGTGGGGAAAATTGGTAGTGGGGCAAATTGCAGTGGGGATCATTGGGTGATACCATCTGTGATCCATCATCACGTAACCATGTTATCTCAGATTAAAACAGCATGATGGGGAAGCGACAGTTATGTATTGCTCTAACACTATTATAATATTGCTCTACTATAACATTAAACTCCAGTATTCAAATAAATGGCAAGACATTTCAAATTAAAATGGTCAGAATGTTCCTTAAAACTACCGCATAAGCCACAGCTAAACGACGACCACATTTAGGTATTACGTGTGTTATTTCAATGACATAGTTTACCCAACATTTAAAAAAAATGTTTTAAAATTCCGTAAATTTCTTTGCTAATGTCCTAGTTATAGTTGTTAGTTCTGCAATAGGCAAATCTGCTCTCAACAATAAAATCAGTTGTTTAGCGTTTGCACAATTCATTTCTCATGCATAACGTTTTTCAACACACTTAGCAGACTTTAAATTGCGCAATGAAATTTTAGAAGAATGCATTACATTCAATAATTGCGTTACAATTCAACATATAACAAACCGTGGAACAAGAAACAATACTGCGTACACATACATAAAGACGGGGATTCTAGTACAAAATGGAAATTTCACTGGATATGAGGATATTACGTACTTAAAGTCAAACGAAATTTCCTGAAAACACGCTTTGCCCAATCACCAACAGTGTCCGCGTGTAATTATTTGAAACAGGAGCAAAAATATGTTGAGTACGAGCCTGAATTGCAATAAAGTCAGAGGCGCATTATCAAAGACATTTGGTCTCAGTCTCAAGCACACTTTCTCCTTCTACCTTTTATTATTGGATTCAATGTATGAATACCAGTACGTTTGCAATCGATTGTGCTACTGTTTGATGAAGTGGAAGGCATGTACCTTGGTTGCTAAGTTTGCACATTTGAAAAAATATTAAATGTGGAAAAACCAAAACCTCTTATAAATTGATCCACACGTGCAAACGCTATACACGTCGTTAGCGTAACCGGAAAGTAATCAATTTATCAAGTTTTAAATCTTCAACAATTACATTTTTTTTTCACCCAAACAAAGTGAAGAGGGAACCATGGAAACCACCAGCTCTAACAAAATCACTTTCGGAAACTGAATATCGTTGGGTTTGGATGCTTTTCACACTTCTTCTTTGCAATTTATACATTTCTTCAATGTACTCTTATATTTCAACACCACCACCTCCACAAAATCTGCCTGAATTATTTCAAGATTTGCTTGATGGTAGAAATGGATTACTGATTCTCGTATTTTTTTCAATTCCCATTCAATGACCAGCTTCTCTGGTTTGCGATATACTGCATTAATACAATGGCTCGTATAAGTCAAGCAGGCATTGAATGCTCCCACAGTTGGAACACGGAGGAAATGGCTTAGCGATCGTTGCTTTTTAACTACAACGGACCAATTTATAGACTCTTTTAACGTGGTGACTTAAAGTTTGATGGCAAAGACATTTCTGAGATATCCAACGGACGAATTCGGGCTTTATTTGAAACTACGTCATGTCATTTACAAAAAATCGTCCCGGCTAAAACAATTTTTTGGGGGCTTTGAACAACCATTTGCTGTAATTAATAAAATTAATAGCAACGAGGATGTGTACAAATTTCTAGGGCCGCTAATGAGCTTTCTGGGAAGACGAGTGATGTATATAAACAATGATGTACCATGTTGGTAGTATTTTCAATTTTTGATATCGATTGGTGTACTTAAAACATAACATAAGGTAAATCTTTGCAAAATCAATTTAAACCGACTTGCTTACTGAATCTGATGTAAATAACATCCTGTTTTATTTTACAAAAAAAAAACTTCTGAGAAATTAACTAGATTGTCGATTTTGATCCTTGTTCACAAATGTTCATTGCTACATGATTGTTTTAACTGACTTTATCTGGTATATTGCAAGTGTTTAGTTTTCCGTATGGATATGTTTTCAGAATTTTGCTTTAATATTTGTCAAAGTTAATTTGTGAAATTGTTCCAGAACTACGTAATTAAATTTAACGGACAAACCTCTCTTACACGGTAGGTAAGGTAGAACCACGTTGATAAATTTTGTTTATTTGACAGGGTTTTAGGGTTTATTTCCAGAATCACTCCTGTAAGGCACGATTGTGTTCTTTCGGGATATAAATGATTTGGAAAAAATCGATTAATTGAAATTAAAAACCAGACTAGGTATTGACAAAAACTACAACACACCCTCTTTTTTTATCGCGCTTAAGTAAGAGCAGGAATATGATAGGTTAGGTTCCAAGAGAAAAGAAAAATTTGTTTTTTTTGCTAGTTTAACACGCGTCAGTATGGCTTTGAAGTAGACAATTACCGGCAGCGGATATCGGAGAAAATATGGGAGGAAAATAATTAAAATAATTTATGTGGAGAGGTATATAGCTCTAAGGCCAATGAACGCTACAATTCCAATCATAACGTGCTAAACGATTACTCCATAAAGAACACAGCACATAGCCATAAGTTGCTAGACTTGGTTTCTCCTTCCATCAATAACGAAAAAGTCAAACAAAACTGAATTCGTCCCTGGTCGTGTTGGCATTTTGAGTTGTCCAAGATATGATTCTAGCTAATTCGAGTGAGAAAACTGCTCTATTTGAATAAATCATTTGGAATTTTTTGAGAAGTTATTATATAATTGAAAAAGCCAGCCAAAGAAATAGCAAAAAACTGAACGACGACATGGCTTTCTCCAAAATACAACGTTTTTATCACACTTGTCACTGGAGCTGGCTTAATTTACTTCTGATTAAATTAATTTCACGCTATATATGTCTAAGTTTCCTTGTAATTTGTTTCAGCGTGAAGGATGTGAATACATTCAAAACAATCAATCAAGCGCTTACACCATTTCAAAACTGTTTTATTCATGTTGTAATAAATCATTTGGACCTACACGTAAGAATTATTTTATCTTTATGTTCAAATTGAACCACTTTATTTCTTTCAAGTTATGTCTGGTTAAAACATTTAAGATATCATATCATTACGTTTAGGAACGCGATTCCCCCGTAAGTGGATCATACGAGCTTCCACCTTCCCGCTATCCATTGGTTATTAGCAGGCATAACTATTTTGTATTCAAAAGAACAGGATTGCCAGAATCTTCAGCATATTGTGCGGAAATGACATTGGTACTCAAGAGGCCGCCAATAATGTATTCCAAAAAACCCAGGATGACTTACTTAAATTGCTCAGTGGTCGTTTTTATTGATTCACCACTATGTCGTGGACCACCTGACCTCTACTATCCCCCACCGAATCTCTTCTATGTCATGCAGATCAAAAACATCTTCACAAGTGCGATACGCTCGATCGGTACTAACTCATTTGTGGTACATCTGACCAAACCTTCCTCTTCAAGAGCCAGTTCCAGTCAAAATTACATTCAAATTTTTGATGTTTGGTGGCTTAATGGCAGAGAGAGTGCAATGTCATACCCGACAAAAATTCAGTGTTTTATCCCGGAAACATTA
Source organism: Seira musarum (assembly GCA_027743895.1). Taxonomy (NCBI): domain Eukaryota; kingdom Metazoa; phylum Arthropoda; class Collembola; order Entomobryomorpha; family Entomobryidae; genus Seira; species Seira musarum. The sequence goes on from JAHZMX010004113.1 coordinate 3,534, forward strand.
AAAGGCGAGGTTCAGCTGCACACTTTCGGAACAATCCTGGCGTGTCCAGATTGGGCCACTTACAACTATTTCCTTTCTAAATATTGCTCGTTCATTAGAGACGGTAAACCTAATATTTTTAAATTGTCCATATTTGAGTATTGTGCAAAGAAATTTGACGATTTTCTACTGTTTCAAGAAACCTTTTTTTTCCATTAATTCTTTTCCACCTCTGGAAAAGCTACTTAACTTAGAACGCCAAATGTGTGAACGAAATATGATACTAGCAGCCATGTTTTCCCACGATGATTTGCCAGCAGTTCTAAGTAGACCAGAATATTTAACTGATTACAAGAAAAACGTCAAAAGTCTTTCTAACATATTTACAAGAGTTATTCTGAAAAATGTTTTCTACGACGAAGAGTTCTATCGTACCAATGCGGGGTTGCTTACATGTTATATCAACCGTCATTATCAAAGTTACTGGCCCGGAAACGGGATTCTTGATAGTTTTCTTAGTACGCTAATACTGCAAACAATGGAAATTCAAGAGGCAGGTATTAGCACTTATTTAAGTTATTCGGGGCGGAATGAACAAGTCCATTTTGTGATGTGCTCCCAAAAAGAATACAAAGACTTTTTGTATTTTGTGGCCTACGTTTCTGCGTTCGAATGGGAAGTATGGCTTGTGCTATTGATAGCTTCACTTGCTAGTGGTGCTACTCTTCATATTAATGCACACCTTTACAAAACCTGTGATTTTGCTACCGTATGGAAAGCTTTATATGGTATCGTTGTAGCATATGACATCTTGATTGACCAGGGAACGAATGCCATCAGAAAAAATAAATGGCTGTTTGGTGCATGGATAATGCCTGGAATTGTTTTAACCAACTCGTACTTTGGCGATAACATTAATAAGCTAACGGCACCAATATCTATGAAATTGCCAAACACATTTGACGAAATCCTATCTCGTAACGTAACTATTCATTCACCAGTCCGAATCAGCGGGACAATTCAAGAAGCACTTCGGCTTGCAGCTCCTAGCGTCTTACAGGATACTTTTTATGCTGACCTTCTTACTCCCGTTTTTATTTTAAGCAACATTTCTTGGCAAGACGAACTAAGGGGTTTTAAAGAACTCGCGAACCGTAAATTAATGCTTGACAACGGACAAAAGTTCCCAACAATTTTTAGGATTCTCAACGATTTGCGGAGCAATGAAAGTAAATTGGATGACGCTTTTACTGAAATAATTCCAGATACTTCTCTTGACTTTTTTGAAACATTAAAAGGCAGAGAAAATGACACGCATTTATTAGTAAACTGCAATGAAGAGGTGTACGTTGATACATTATCCGAAGTGTTGAAGGTGGAGTTAACGACACACGAGCTAATTCGTCGCCATAAAACTTCCAACCGCCAATCCAAAAAACCGTTCGGTCAGGTGTACAATAATGTTGTAATTACCAACCTAAGAGTTCTTGCCTCCTTTATTTTGCGAACTTACCTCTTCCAACAATCTGGAATATCTGATCTTTGGGGGGCATGGAAACTCCGAATAGAAACCTGGAATGACACTGTAATAAGGGCCAAACTTAACACCGACAACCAATTTTTCCCTGCGGAATTAAGTGGAAACATTGTTGTAGTGTTTTATGTTCACTCCATTTTTATTGCAATAGCCATAACTGTTGCTGCATTGGAGTGTCTGTGTAATACAAAAAATAGAGAAAGGCTTTATGAAGTTGTCTAACGGACATTTAGGCAATTCTGTTACAAACTGGAGCAAGTTTACTCTGCTATAGGAGCTATTAAACTGAGCTTAATGGTAATGGCAAAGAAACCTAGCCTTCGTATTAGTAAAAATTGGGTAAAATTAGTGCGGACAAGGCGCATATAAATAATTTATTAGAAATGCAGAAAATAGGAATAATTTACAACATGATTTCGTCAGGCTGTAAAGATTTAGTTTTCAAGATTTGTACAAGATTTAGTCTTATGCCAAAAATAAACCGTATACCCACCGCCTTTAACGAAACAACTATTTTCAAAACGTTTTCGTTTCAAATATAGCTCTGCAAAATTACATAAACCAGTATTTAATTTGATTATTTAATTTAAATTAAATTTATAGAAAGTCAAATGTGGAGTCGTATAAATTGTAAAAAATAATCGTTGTGCGTCAGATGCCCAAATTTTTTCGCCCAAATGTAACAGATACCCAAAAACCAAACGCCCAAAAAAAAGGTACCCAAATAAAAAACGACAGATGCCCAAAATTCAAAATTTGATAAATGCAAATAAAACTACTTTTAGAATCATTGTTGTATCACAGTAAGCATTGTTGTATTTTAAATCCGTTTTTTTTATTTTTCTTGCAGTCCCTACAATTATAAATTATGTTCTAGAGTGTATCAGTTGCCAAAAATTCAGGCAAAAACCCGTTTCCTGGTTGTGAAACCCGTTTGTTCTTACGATGAGTTTGGAAGTGGTATGATTCTGTACATGAACGACTGTGATTCGAAGAAAATTTTGAGGACTATAAATATTTTCTTTTTTTGGCTTCGACGTGGAATGATCACACTTAAACCCAAATAATGACGTTGCTTTACTAATACGGAATTAGTCCAATACTCTGGAATTTATATTACGAGTACGTGTTTGGTATTAAATGTGAATAAGTAACTTCAATCTGCAAAAATCTGACCCATTGCATTTTAGTATATGACTAGAGCACGGGTCTGAAATTGAACGCGGTGATTGAGAAAGAGAATTTAAATAGAACGCGGGTCTGCAATAGAACTCGGAGGATGAGAAGGAGAATTTGAATAAAACGCGGGGGGTTCTATACCAGAATATACATATACGGTATTCGTATTAGGATTGTAAAAGTTCGAGATGATATAATATATGTAGTCATTCCCCAATTCTTGGGTTCTTGATAAATACCAATTGCAAAAACAGAATGAGTTTTCTCCTCTTCTAACACAGAATAAGCGAGCGAGTGCAATAATTTATTAGTGAAATTTTTCGTGACAAGGTGGGAGAGGTTCCTCAATTCTCGGATAAAGTAAAGCGTATAACAAATTGTTGCACACCTTCTGTAGGTTTCCCATATGATTTCCTTTTCTCTCAAAATGCTGTCATTAAGAGAACTGCTACAAAACATTATGAGAGAGGGATAAAATGAGGTTTGTTGGCGTCTAGGTGGAAAGAGAGTTATCTTAGGGAATACATACTATGTTTTGCACAGTTCTGCAGTAATTACTCTTCATGTGTTTATTGCTTTAACCTATTGCTTTAATCCATAATTTTAGTTCTCGCATATACTCATGCAGTATTCCTGTAGTTCTAAATATACATGTCCAGAGGAACTTTCCCATTATACCTTCGAAGATCGTTCAGATAACTTGTGATTTTTACTATTCTTACTTTACAAAAAAATGGCTCAAAGAAGTCAAGCAAAAAAAATACGTTAAGAAATCTTGGGAACCAACTTCTCTAATTTCTGACTCCAGTTTTTAAATAGGGCATAGAATGAAGAAGGTCAGTCGTGGGCGTTGGCATAACCAAAAAATAATTCGCATTTACGATTCTGGAAGCTGGTGTGGATCTTAATTCTTCCCAAATTCCCAATGCATAGTAAATGAACAATTTAACACAAAAAATGAAATTAAAAATAAATGTTAAATATCTTCAGTAATTCCCTGACGTGATTGCAAAGAGCAAAAACAGCAGATCTAGATAATATAACTTGTATATGCGATATAGGGGGGCACTAGGGGTCCTTCCCTTGTAAGGATAATAAATGACTCCAAAAATATTCAGCCTGCTGCCCTTTGCTTTTTTTTTAATTTTGAAAATAAATATGCCTCTTGCCCCGGAGTCGTTGCTCTCATAAATTCAGCCCCCTCCATTTCTTTCATTCTTATTCATGATATGATAACAATAACGGTCAAACAATAATAGCTTGCACACGCGTATACACAATTGAAAATGCAAAGTTTAAATTAACACTATTTCTTTCAATTACAATGTTAAATTTTCATTCACAGACAATTTTTTTATGAAAACGAAAGTTTGAAATTTTAAACTTATCCAGCAATTCCCATAGATGTAAAATTAGTTCCATGGTTTAGTTCGAAGTAGGCCGAAAGTAGTAGGTTAAATCCAACAGATCTTGAAAACGCATTAAGTTGGGGAAACACTGCCAAATATTTGATTTGTGCATCTCACCGCTCTCGACATACATTTTCACCTTCACGAGTGAATTCTCGTTCTCATCTTCATACTCAGATCCCATGCTGATTTCTTCCAACGACTTAAGATGAAGCAGATCATTGTATCCTATTGTTCCATGGAGGATGGAGGACACAACGACAGACTTTAAATTCGGAAGTTCCAAACGAATATTCTTGACTCTGGCGTTTGGGTCCATTTTGACCTCTGGCAAAATCAAGGATTCCAAAGTTTCCTGGAAACGGTTGACAGCAGGAAGAATTACGGAAGCGTTAAAATCCATTCCCTCTTTCCAAACAATTTTGAGTTCCTTGAGGGGCCATTTAAATTGGTTGGAAGTGATGATGTTAGGCAAGCCTTCAAATTGTTCTAAGCTTAGTGCCATAAGAGCTTCAGTCGTTTCCTCTTTAGTGGGCTCAAACTGGCCAAAATCTAGAGATTTCAGGTGGACACATTTTTTGAGAATCTGGGAAACAAACGATTCCTTTTCCCAGTGCCAACAGGAGAAGTGCACCAAAGACTCCAAAACAGGAAGCGGGTATTCATTTAATCCCTGCTGAACACCTTGATGCCCGCCTTCCATTCCATCAGTATCACCAAAATGCAAGGCATCCAAACCTTTCAAGTTTTTCACGAACTTAAGGATTTCACAAAGAATTTCGTGTGCCATGTTTCCCGGACTTTCGCAGTAAAACCACAGAAACTTCACCGAATTTCCATACGCTTTAAAGTATTCCACGAGTTTCCTGCGGTATATCTCGGAACTTGTGGGATCCAGATCCACGCAAATGAGAACGTCTCGAATTGGGGAATTAGTCAAACCATGGCTGATTAAAGAAGATGTCACTTCATCAACAGATTCTGAATTCTTAAAGGACACACTTGTACTGCGGTTCCTTGGAAAATCCCATCCTGTCATTTTGATCCAATCATCCTTCGCAATATCGGAATGGAAATCGACAGTTTTCTTCCACGCTTTGCATACTCCACGAGCACTGATGCAAATATCGTTCCAATTTTGAAAGCAAGTATTTTCAATTTCTTCGTCTTCAAAATTGTACTTGTATTTGTAAGCTAGGTCGACTTTTTCCTTGAAAATATTCAGCAACAGCATTAGCACTCGCCGATCTTCTAAAATCTCCGCAAAAGTTCCACAAACTTCAAAATTGTACTTGTATTTGTAAGCTAGGTCGACTTTTTCCTTGAAAATATTCAGCAACAGCATTAACACTCGCCGATCTTCTAAAATCTCCGCAAAAGTTCCACAAGTGAAGTAAGCGCTCGTAACATCAGTGGGGTCGGTCAGACATTCCAAAACTATTTCCCAAACCTGAATCAGGAAAGTATTAAAAGCTGTTTAATTTCTAATCAATTGATTTTAAATGGAATTGAATGAATGTAAAAAAAAGTTTAGAGGATGTACAATATAACTTACGTCATTGCTCCTAAGTTGTTCAAAAGCACCGATCGGGAATGGCTCATTATTGACTCCGGATGTTCTCTGGTCACGGATGATCTTCAGTTTCAACGCCAACGCATTTCGTTCCTCGATCAATTGATCTAAATCAGTACTGTCGGTCGATGGAGTCATCACTGCCTCAGGACTATTATTCATATTCATTTTGAAGAATTTTTCTTCCCTTAAGTAAACTCTGGAAACTTTAGATATCTGTAAAGCTTTGGAAATTATTTTAATCTGCAGGAACTAGAAACTTGATTATTCAAAAAGAATTTGTAAAAATGTTCAACAATTTTAAGTCTTATTCTCTTCTGATTTTACTACATATTCACTTTGAACAATGAACGAGGATTGAGGTTGACTTGGATTGGATAGCTTTTTAAAAGGAATTTCTTTAAGCTGTGGAATGGGAATGGAGAAGACAGGGATTATTGGATTATCAGTATTTATTTCATGAAGATTAGGTGTACCTAAAATTGAAGGAATAGATGAAGTTCCTAAAATGCAGTTTCATGTCATGATGCAGCACGGACAGCTAAAAATAGTTATACTACCTACTTTAGATTCATTTCATTCTATGGGGGCGAAGAAATGTGTTTCAAAACATATTTGCCTTGAGGAAAGTCTCAGAATCATGGATCGTCAGAGACAAAAAACGTAGCTGGTAAATTAATCAATATTTCATATACCTACGTATGCGTGAGTGTTGGCAGAGGGAAGGAATAATCATGACATGACTGAATAAACTGGATCTTCTTTTAAGATTTTTTAAAGAGAGTTAGCCTTAAAAGTTTGGGTCTTGTATAATGGGGTTGAAATGAATGGGTGTATTGCGGAGATATTTTTAGTCTAAAATTGCATGAATGAATGAATAGCTCCACGTGTCCACGTGATATTTTTTACCATTTAGAACACAGAAATAAAGCATAGACGCTGGCTGCAGGTACAGTATGTACCTTAAAAAAAGTTCCCTGAAATGAAAATTAAAGGTAAGCTGGAAACAGTGTACGGTGTTTGTGTCGCACGATTGCAATATAAATTAACGTCTCGCTTACAAGAAATATGCACGGTCGTCTTCTCTGAGATTTTCAAACTGACTTTACTATTCGATAGAGCATCAAAAATAGTGCATGAGCTTAACATGAGAGCCGCTTTATTGGTTCATTGTCGACTGAAAAGTTTGCAACCATAAGCTTTGGGATAAACTTAACGGAGTTTTGCATATTATGGAAAACGTCGATGACTTATTGGTTCTCACATGGAATGTAGCTATCCATAAATTTTCAACGTAAAACATCATGTACACAATTTAGGGAAAGACAATTTAACGCAATTTCGGTAGAAAATTTGATAAGCATACATCAGGGACAAATTTTGAGAATTTTTGTAATGCTGGACTTCATAAAAAGGATCCTAAAGGTAATAGTTGCAAAAGTTTAAGTTGACAACGAACCAATAAATGGGTTCATATTGAACTAATTTTTACACCACATGCACTACTTTTGATGCTCTATCGAATGGCGAAGTCAGTTTGACAATCTGAGAGAAGTCGACCGTGCACATTCCTGGTCAGTTAAACTTCTCGTATACCATTCGATTCGTCACAAAAGAGTTCCTGCCAGATTTGATTATGATTATGACGAAAGATGGATTATGGGATTAAGATGGTTCAGAGGATTAACTAATTTTCTTTCGTATATATTTTCAGGAGGCGGAGGCACAAATGACTTCATGGGCCATGTTTCACCTTAAGAATACTAAAAATAGTTTTTCCTGGGTCTTCTTTAAGACTATACGGAGCCGCAGAAAACTAGCCAAGCCAAGAGAAATATTGGATTTATGCATGATCCAAATAATGACGCATCAGACGCATGTAGTGATCCTGATCTATGGGGCAATGTGAGACAGATTCAAGTGGTTCATTATTAAGAAAAACGGATTTAATACCAAAATTGGAGTAACTACACATAATGACCGAAAATGATTAATACAATGGTAATCGAAAAGATTGAAAAAACAATTATAGCAATTTTAAAATTCATTAACAGACTTGAATTGAATTAAAATGCACAAACAGAAAATTATGAACTTTCGGAACAAACGCGACAACATTCAAGCTTCATTTCATTCTTACTTTTCTTCTGGAGATTCTTCGAGAAAAATGTAAATGTGAAATGATTCTGGAGAAAATGGTTTCCACGAAAAAGATGTAATAGAATTTCCGCTCTTTTGGAGAAAGTTGGTCAGGGTTCAGGTCTGCCGACAGAATCTTCCTCGAATGCCGACATATAAACGCACCAAATTTGGGAAACACTGCCACAAATTGGACTGATTCATTTCTCCTTTCTCCAAATACCTCTTCACCTTCACTT
>JAHZMX010004114.1:0-16707 GCA_027743895.1 Seira musarum
TTCCAAAAATTATTGGTGAAATTATTTACTGAGTTTATAGAACAAAATAAATTATTTTAATTATTCGTTTTGAGTTAGGCCCATCTGTGAGAAAAAATGTTTTGTGAATTTCAGTTTCAAATTTTCACAGTTCTGGTTTACTGAATCAGTTTCATCATTGTCGATTCTCACGTATCGACACAAAGTTTCATGAAGTAAGTTTATATGACTTAACTACGAAGTAAAATAATTAAACACCTTTGCTAGTTTTCTGTGAATTAAAAAATTTTGGAAATTAAAATTATGAATTTAAGGGGCAAAGTGAGAAAGGGTTTCATGTAGGAGTTTTAGATATTTTTCTGTCATGTCAAGTTTGCTCAGAAAATTACATTAGCAAGCATTCGCACAAGTTAAGTTCAGTTCCAGTGAAACTCATTTCTAATTTTTTATTTCCAGTACGCCGCCCTACCGTTCCATTGCGATAAACCATATCCAGAATTCCACTGGATAAGAAGACACGAGCCGGCGATCTGGGGAATTTGACCATGTCTGTTTAAACCAAAAGATGAAGGAAATACCGGAAATTCGAAACCTCCGAAACTCGAGGTAAATAATTTATAGTTTATTTGCACTTAAATTCATATCATACAAGTAACGGAATAAGCAAGTCATGCCGAGCATTTTTGTGCGAGCGATAGCAAAACTAGTATTCGCAACGTAACGAATTCCCCCATTTTAGTAGTTGCGTTTCAATACTGTAAGCAGTTAACCTTTCATTCAAGGGCGCTATTTTGTCATATTTCGTGTAGCGCAACTTCATTTGGATCATTTAGGAAAAGCCAGAAAAAATATTAATTCTTCGAAAGCTTTAATGGGACGAAAATATCTTGAAACCAATCCATAATTTAAAAACAGGGATAATTAATTTCACGGGGTTATGTGCTACTTATTTGTGAGCAGATATTGCGTAAAAAACTGGAAAATAATTTACTGGTACCAACAAATGCCTTTGTCGCCTTCGATCGTGCATCAATCGCATCCTCCATTGCCACGATGCCACAAGGCATGGCGTCGGTTTTTTTCATGTCATGTTGTGTTCGGGTAAAAAAAACTCTTATTTGGGCTAGGAAAGCAAAAAATGGCTTGTTCTTTTCACAAACACACGCTTACGGTGTTCGAGTGACTTACCAACAAACCACTTGAGCTGTAAGTGGGAGTAGTGTAAGAAAAAGTAGAGTTTCATAGGGTAGCACTTCCACTCATCAATATTCAGGGACTGCTTTTATAGCCCTGGGTGAGTTAAAGTGGGCAGTGGGTAGTATGGCTTTATGAAGTGGGCATACAAACGAACGGATTATTTGGAAAGGATCAAGGGTAGGTAAATAAAATGGGGTTTTAATTGGGCAAGTAGAAATAAACGATGTAAAGACGGGTAAAGTAGGTAAATTTGTGGTTTCAATTCAGTTTTTAATATTAGAATCCATTTTCCCTCTGGAAATTTCCATCAATAAATTACCTAAATGGAACGAACGATGTTTAAAACATACCAACAGAATACAGCCTTGAATTTGTAACTGTTTTATTTACTTAGCCTACCCCAAAATCTTAAACATGTTAAACCTAATGAAAGCTTTGTCGTTGTTTCTTTTACTCTCCTCGTGAAACGGGTTTGAATGAAAAGGAAGAAAAAAACCCATGACTATGGCTATCTCTGAATCTGATAGAGTCATTCGAGAGGTAAACTAGCTGAGTGGACTCGATATTACACGAATCGTGTTTAACCTTGTAGCGTACATGCGTCTGGTGGAGAGAACAAAGAACGGCTCGAATCCTTTGAAAAAAATGAAACGGCTCGAACTGTGGCTTTTTGCTCAACGGAATCTGACGATGAGTGAGTCAGACTGCCAACATAAAAGTAGAGTCAAATGAACTAGTAATTCAAGCGCTTTCACTGATCTTTAAGCTAATTAATATTGGATGCTGTGTACGGTATAATCAATTCTAGTTATTCTCAATATTGAAATAATTTTTAGTAAGACTACTAAGCGATAGCAAATTACATTTTGCTATATTCAAAAACAAAAAAAAATCCTGGAAAAACTTTTATTGCTAATCCTATAATCTCGAATTGATTACTTCCATTGGGAGTTTAATTTGGTTATTGAATTTGGAAAGCTAAAATTAGCGTCGTTAAATGATCGATTTAAGCGTGACAGAAATTAATGAATAATTTTTACCACAGAAGTTTTTTAAGATTTTTTCTATCCATCATGAGAAAGTTAGCGCATTGCACTGGATTTTACAATGTTTTACCAGGAAATTTTTACATTGAATCAGAATAAACATGTGGCCTTAGGGAATTTATTTCCAATTATTAATTTGCAGGAACTCGTCGTCGAGAAGCAAAAATTTTGAACTGATGGACTTTGAAACTGGGGAGACGGAAGCGCGGAATATGGGAAAACGGATGTATTTTGCCAATCTGCACATGCTGACAGCGAAACTACACGCCTGTGGTTAATCTTCTCAAGGTAAAAAACGTATCTTTGAAATTTATGTAGTTTCAGTTTAGTAATAGTTGGTTGCAACGGCGTTTTAAAACAGGTTCTGGCTTCATGTTCATTTTTGTACTCAAAACCATTTATTAAATTTGCACGAATACGACGAATGCTAAATGTGACTTACAAGTTAAGCTTGTGAGAGCTAAGTTTATGGGTGATCATTATTTCCGCCCATAACTCCGTGCACTTCTATCTGGCAGTTAAAGTCAGACTTCAAATTTTTCTAAGCTCCGGTTATAACTCCTTGATTTACATTATTATGCAAGAAAAGTTAGAGAAACAAATATTTTTTTTTAAATTAGCGCATTTGACTACATAAAATATTTAAAAAACGCAGAGAAAAAATTTAAAATGTTGATCGCGTAACTATGAGCTATTACTGTTCTAATAATTTTGCGATGTCAAATATGTAATGAAAGTCAAATTCACAATCGCAAAAAAAAATACGCAGTTTGGAATGAAATATCCAAATCGTTTATAATGGTTTGAGTCGGAATTCCAAAGTAAAAAACGAATTCCTTTGACGAAATTCATACGAAACAACGAAAAATGTTTACTTGGTAGCGGGGCTTTTTATTATTATGACACCTGCCACAGTTTATAAGTGGATACCCCAGAGAGGACGATGATGTATTACATAATTTTTAATGTAAAATTCTGTGAATCTACAACTACCTTGCTTATGAACTCGTTTTAGCATGCATTCAGTTAAAAAATAAAAAATAAGGGCAATGTGCAAGTAAAAAATTCTGCTCGACAAATGCCATTGCTCAAATAGCCCAATCCAAGAAAGTGAAGAAGTTCTAAAAAAATGAGCAGTGCACGCATTCAATTTTTGTAAACGAAGAAATTAAACAACTCAAGTTTAAGGGATAGTGAGGAATAGAATTGAATAGCTTTCTGCTACTAAAATATATGAAAATCAAGGTTTTGATCGAAAGCTTGAACAATGATTAGTCCAAAATCACGAGTTCCAATGGTATTACTACTACTTAAATAAATGCAAATTTACTCCGTTCATATATACCTTAAAAATTATACTAGCTTTATTATTATCTTTATGAGTGTGTATTTTCACATAATTTTACTCGAGTAATATATGATAGCATTGATTTATTTACCTGCAAAAAGACTGTCTCAATTTTTGCAACGATTATTCTACTAATTTATTTCACCAATTACTGCTTATACAAGCACAATACCTAAATAACGTACGTCAATGTCAGGTTTTCAGCTCAGTAAATTTGTTAAATCTTTTCAGAAACCATTTGTTGATGTTTAAGTGCAAAGAAAGTTGTACAATGTGGTTAAGTTTCTGTTGAGGATGAACTTTTCCCTTCCTACGGTTTTTGAGTTCAGGTTCAGGTTTAGCCTTCTTCTTTTTCTTAGGTACTTGAATGCCCCTGACTGCTAACCTAATATTATTCGATGAAATGGTGAACAAAAGTTTTAGAAATTTTAAAATGCTTCTACAGCTTAATTCATTTTGTACAAGTCGCTTCATAGCTTTATATCCGTTAACAAGGTATTTCCATGCTAAATTGTGGCAATATTGAGTAAAAAAAGAGTCGATAATGATAAAGGCTAAGGTTGCAAGCAGATAGCCAACTGCAACGGCCGTAAATATAATGATGACATTTCCACTTAAAGAAGGAGGGACAAATTCAATACCTTTCGTATGGAACCTATCCATCTCAATAATTCTTTTCCATTTGATCCAAAGTCCTTGCTCCTCAAATGCAGATATTTTTCTTCGAACACTACTTTCCAAAGGTCTATTAAACTCGAGATTTTGCCTCACTTGTACAACCGGTACTGTCCCCACATAAATATGGGAATGCAAATCTCCAAAATCTTTCAAAAGTTTTCTAGCATGTTGAAGACAATAAGATGCTGGGAGAACTAATGCCTGTTTATCGCATTTCTTTAATGTCTTGTGCAACTGAATTTGCTCATTTCGATGGAAAGTATCCCTCCAACTAAGAGTTTTATAGCTTCTGTGATTCTTTGAAATATTTGAAAGCAGCTCAAATGTGGTCGGTAATAAATTTGTATGTTCCAGTAAGTAAAGTTTTCTTGTCGAATTGTCTACCAAATTGGGTATTATATGCCTCGTCTCAAGCAATTTTGGTTCCGTTTGATAAGCGTGATTTCCGTCCCAATTGTAGCTATTTATCTCACTTTCAATTATGTGGGACATCCACTTTTGCAATGCATTTTTTCCATAATCAAAAAACATGTCTATAAACGTATTGTTGGTATTATTTGTACAGTTTTTAGTTACATACATTTGATGACGCCCAGTAGCTGTACTTCCGGTGTAGTACGAACGCCACACATCCTGGTTACCTTCACGATCTATTTCATTAAAAAATAAAAGTTCACATTCCTCGTTGTCCAACACTGACAATAGGGACGATGAAGCGTAGCCTAAAATTGGTCGAAGTCTTGTGTAAATTTTGAAGGAATCGTTCACCAACTGCTCAATGCTTGTGTAGGGTTCGTTAAATCGTGGCGAAATTATGTTGTAAACGTTTCTGTATTTGTATGCATTGCTCAAAACTATGCCAGCCAGAAGGAGGCTAGCAATTATCCAACGCTTTGGGAGTACATCAGTTTGGCTTGTTGTGAACGGGTCACTTTGTTCAAATAGTAGTTTAAATGAACGAAGAACATTGTCGCCGAAAAACGTTTTCTTGGTTTTGGCTTTAGTCTTATTTCTTAAATGCTTATTAGCGCCAATTCTAATGATCGTTTGTTGAATGAGTACACTTACGAGTGGGAGCATAATCACAATGAAGAGGAAGATCGCTAACCAAACAGCGACATTAAAAACTGAAAATAGTTCGTTAAATGCCAATGGAGAACTGTGTGGTTTTCCGCAACTGACGAATGATAGTGCTTCATAAGTAATGGGATGGCTTAACTCGTGAGATATCTGCCTGCCAGGTTTTAACCCAAATGATGAGGGGATTCCCCACGCGCCTCTGCAACAGAAAAAAGGGTTGGTTCGAATATCGCTTAATGCAACCCTCCAACTCAAATTGCACATTTTTTTAGAAAACGTAGTTACGACATTATGCTCATTAATTTTCGATAAATTCTTACCCGAGGACAACCATCGTGTGATTTCCCATAACAATCTCCTGAAAAAGCAGGAAGTATGCTGTCAAATAATCGTAACGGATTTGCTTCAACACATTCGCATTTACGTTTAATCCTTTTTCTGACTGTTTCAAGAGCGTTGTTTGAATGTTGGCTGGAATACTAGCTCCCGGTGTCCAACACGTCTGACCTTCCTTCAAGTGGAGGCTGGGGTCCCGGAAGGTTTCCCATGTCAAATTAGTAAAATCAAGGTTTAAATGGATGTAGACAATATTTGGGTTATAGCGCACCGGTGATAGTACATTTTCGACGCAGCTTACGCATAGTTTGGCTGCGAACATTCCCATAATTGAAGTGACTCCTGCCTCCTGTGTCACGGTCAAGAGATATCCGGAGTAGATATTTGATTGATCCCTTCAAAGTTTATTAAAGACAAAATTTGTATATATAAACCAGGGCAATTTTCAATAATTAAAAAAACTGCTAGACATACAATTGATGACCGCCATAATCCATCCACAATGCCAATTTCTCCATTTGACTGAAGGAATTTCCTACGCTTTTGTTATACGAGAGTAGAACATATAAAAAATTTTTACTCGAGCGGAAATCAGCAATTGTGAAGAATGAGTGTCCAAAAATATCTGCTTTATTGTAAACAACCATTTTCATCGTATTAAATTTTACGATAGAGGGAAACATGTCGATTTTGACCACAAACTGCCATGGCCTGATGCTATGAACAAAACGCTTCTGATCAATTCGAACACAAATATTCGTAGTCGTGTGGAAAGAATCTAACGTTTTGGTATACTAAGTGTTTATGGTAGCAACTACCTGCGGCTTCGTATTCAATAAAGGAGCTATTACGGTTCGACTTTATTCTCCCAAAAATTTTCCACAAATCACTTAGAAATCCAGAATTCACTTGGTCAGCTTCGTTTTTGTTTTCGATTATGAAAAACTGACGCAAAACAACAGGGTTTGTGAATGGGCCCAAATTTATATTGCGATAGTTTGTAATGTGAATAAAGTGGTTGCCCCCAAGTGGCTTAAGGAAATTGTCAAGATTGATTATACGATCCGTGTTGGACAGACACTTAACTGAAGTAAACAAAGTAAAGAGCAATAATTGAAGAATTACGCACGTCAAATATACTTGCGTAATTAGAGACATCCTTACGGACTTTTTGAAATATTGGATACAGTTTGGCTTTAATACTAGGAAACATCCAGATTGTAAGTTTTTCTTTAAATGTAAGGGAGCATTAAAGAGAAAGTAACAACAGAACTCAAACAGTCAGATAAGAACTGTTTTGCTCACATGAGCGGTCATTGTGCAAACCACGTAGGGTATTTTTTGGGTTGCTTAGTCCAGCTAAACCAGAGCTAAGATTGACTTGTCAGTTTGTCCTTCTGCACAAATACTTTCCAACGAGATTAGTAATTGATCTAAGTATCAAAATAAGCTGAAGACAAATCTAGATCTTGCCGAACAACGAAGTTTTTTGATCTGGCAGCGTATGACTTGCAATTTCCACTTCGAAAGGCCGTTGAAAACTACATAAAACGTTGTATTTGAAATGGCCGTGATAAAATTCGCTTTTCCGATAAATCCATTCGTACTTTTATAACTTTTTCAGCTCTGTCGCATTATCTGTTTAACAGTTTTACTGTTTGTGTCTGAGTTGCTACGACTACTTTAGAAAATAACACCAAAAAATACTTTCGTCATTCCTTTTCGTTCATCGGTCGGCACAAAATTCAGTGGCGGAGTGCTACTTGGACACCACCATTTGAGGTATATCTTTCAATTTGTTGTGTAAAACACTTTATTTAATTGGAAGCCCATGAATACTTCATGTAAGGAATATAACACATATGCTGAACATGGCCAATGTTTGAAAAAAAACTGGATATTATGTGCTTTTTTCTTATTTGTCCCAACATTACAGCCGGTATTCCATTTAACTCAAAATTGGCTATTTTTAACAATGGCTTCACGAAACCGACCAAACTTTGTGTTTGACTATGTTTCAGTGCTTTACTTCACGCTGCAGGTAAAGACCAGAGTGTTTTCATTAGTTAAGTACTTCTATGCCGTGCTAGTCTATCTCACTTTTCTTCTTGAGAGAGCCGAAATGCCCGAGGTACTTTTTTATGTTTGGTTTTTTCCAAACTATTATTCAAATTAAATTATAGTTCAATAAACTCGTGGCGCCTAACTAGTGCCCTTGTAGCATACTTTCCGAAGCTTCCGTCTTGACTATGGTGCAAGTAGTAGGCCACCTCGTTTCCTCGCTTGTCAAATGGAAATTTCCTAAAAGAGGTCAATTTATACATTTTGGGAGACAAACGGGAAGAGATAATTCTATGAATAGGCTGGATTAGGCAAATTGCAAATTTTGCAGGCAGCTTACGTATTTTGCCCAATATGAAGGACGAAAACTCGAGAATTTCGGAGTTTATTTCTGGAAATTTAGAAGTTTGCACCCTCCTAAATACAGACGGATTTAAAGACAGAGATATTACATTGATGGATGGAATTATTTTATTGCAGAGGTCGAGGAGTAATTTTTTGATAGGTCCGTAGATTTGATTTTAAAATAAGTCCACTCTTCCTTATTAAAAGAAATTTAAATCATGTGTGAATTCCATGAACCAGTAACGGACAGCATTTTCCTTCGAGGGCAAGTGTTTCAGATTTTCTTGAAGTATCCTATGCATCATATAAAATGCTAATCTATGAATACGAGAGTCACCTGCATGAAGCGAGTGTATTTAGGACTAATGGCATTTCTACACTTTTCAAGGTTACGAAAAATGTCAAGCTTTCGTTTGGAACCAAGATATCAATAAAGTGCTCAAAATTTACCATTGCTCAGCCTGAACATTTTTTAACTAAATATTTTTTCCAAGAAGTCATTCCTACAAGTTTTAATGAAGCTTGCTTCTTTACTAACGAACAAAGAAAGAATTCAGGAATGACGCACTTTCTTCCATGCTTGTGTCATTGCTGTTGCTCGAATTAGACGAAATCCAAAAAGCAAGCACAAACAAAGAAGCCGCAAGACAAGAGCAGCAGTACCGACCGTAATTTTTCTAAAGGAACTAGCTCCCCGAAAATAGAAGCAGTTTCGGAGTAAATTTAGAAGCGATCTTATAAAATTTCCCAATTTTTTATTGTCCTGGGAAAAATTATTTTCCTTGCGGGTTACAGATTTTAGAAAATTGTAAATTTTCTCCGCTTTAAAAATCAGATAGAAATGAGTAGGTTAAAACAAGCATGAATCCAATTCCAGCTTGGAACGTATGATAGAGTTTGTAAAGAACTAACGTTTAAAAATATGCTCATAACAGTGGACTTGGTAACATCCACTAAAATTTAATTTAAGCAATTCCCACTTAATTACAGCCTTGAATTTATAACGGTTCAAAAATATTATTAAAGCCGGCTTTAATTCGAAGACAAGCGGTTTTCCAGAAGGCACTCAAGTGGCTAAGCAGAGTTGACTCGAGTTTCGCTCGTGCACAGTAGTGCACAAGCATCTCAATTCCTCAGATCCTGATTTCAGTTCAGGATAAAACAAAGCCTCATTCGAATTTTGTTGAGTGAGTAGAACAGAATTGCTTCGTTCGTGACTGAGAAAAATATAGCAGAGTCCGAAATAGTTAACAGCATCATTTACGGTGTAGCAGGATATTACGTGCGTAGTGAAGATTTAAGTTTATTTTCCAGTTTATTACGTTTGACTTTAAACAAGAAAATTGATGGTGAAATTATTTGCAGTTTTCTAGTACAAGTTGCAGTACATACTACTTTCGTTTGGAATTACCAGGCGCATTCCTGAGAAAATGAAATATTTTGTGAATTTTAAAGCTTCACCATCGCAAATTTCTCATGAATTGATTCAGTTTCTTTAATATCGGTCTTCAAATATCTAAACACATATCGTCATGAATTAGATGTAAGATATTTATCAATTAACTACTAGGTGAAATAATTTAATGCATTCGATAGACTTCTGTTAATTTCAAAATTTTTATTAGAAAGTAGTCAGGTGCAGGTGCAAAATATTCTGGTTCTTTCAAAAGGAGTAATCTTTACTTCCGTCATGTCCTTTCAGAAGAATTTAGACGGAAAATTACATAACGCAAAATATTACTTTTACGTCAGCATGTCTCCAAGTAAATTTAATTCTCTTCTACTTCTACTATTTTATTTCCAGTTCACTGCCGTGCCTTTCAATTACTGGGATCTGAATTCAGTTTTCCACAGGATAAGACTCGTTGACTGAAGCCGAAAATCTTGGGAATCTTTGATGGAACTATCCAAATTAAAGGTAAATGAATATAATTTCTTTGCACTTAAATATGGACATCGCTTAGTAAAACAAAAATTGTCAACCGGATACTTTTTTCAAAATCCAATCCGCCTCACCCTACTCATTTTTTTCGAACTCAGATTTAGTCTGGCCTGCATCTTTCATAAATATTTACCATAAGAAATTATTTCACATTATCCAATAATTCTGATCACCACCATTGTGCTACATATATTAATTTTTTACCACTTGAAATGGTGCGTATAATTTTTGTTTTAATTATTTAAACATTCACTTTCCAAATAGAAATAGTAATGGAATTACCAAGTATTAGGGAGCATTTTCGAGCGAGCAATTGTGGGAATATTATTTGCAACTTTAACTTTCATCATGCATTAGTCACATCCACCATTGCCGCAAACCACGGCGTCATTTTTAGTCATGCCATAATTATGCCCATAACTCGAACTTTGGATTGGAAAGCAAATATGTGGCTTGTTCTTTTCGTAAGCACACGCTAACGTTGTTCGGGTGAGTTGCCCACAAACCTTGAGCTCTAAATGAAGGTTGCCTAAGAGGGGAAGAGAAGCATGGGTTAGCAATATCCAGGGATGGGTTTAATTGTCCTGGGTGAGTTGAATAGGGTAGTATGGCTGTTTGAAGTTTGCATAGAAATGAACGTAAGCTTTGTGTAAGGTTCCAGGATAAATAGAAAATGGGTTTCAGAAATAAGTAAGCGACGACGGATTAAGTAAATAAAAAGGGTTTGAACTAAAATTGCAAAATCAGGCAAATTGGGTCAAATAATGGAAAATACTTGCATCACTTATGCCCTATGTTTACCCGTTCTCATCCGGTTTATGGGCTTAATCGATTTAACCTATGGAAAGACCCATCAATAAGCTAATCTGATGGAATGCAAGGTCAAATTTCTAGTTTAGATATCTGTTATCAGCTTGGCTCACTCTAAAGTCTTTCAAATTTTAAACCTGTTTTAAACTTTATGGCTGTTTTTCACTCCTCTCATAAAACCCATTTGAATGAAAGGGATTTTTTTTAAAACCCATCGCTGTTGCCATCTCTGAATGTGATAAAGTCATAAATATATGAGACACGAATCGTGTTCAGTCGTCTAGCCTACTTGCGTGGGATGATGAGAAGAAAGTAGTCACGTCCTGGCAAGAGAATGAAAAGACTCGAACAGTAGCATTTCTCTCATAGCAATCTGATTATGGGTGAGTCAGATTGCAAGCTTAACGATCGAGTCAAAAGATCACGTAATTCGAGCTGTTTTACTAGCCATGAAATTAAATATGATACGATGCAAAGAAACTTACAATGCAGTGGACAGTCTTTCACCGCCTTCGATTTCAAAATTTATTCTTCCATTGAATAGAGCATGGTCAAAAGCATATATGCTGAAAATTACAGCGCACACATATCAATTTTTTTTTGCTAAAATTGATTTTGAGTCTCCCATTTAATACTCTGCAATGCAAACGCGTCAAAAAATAGGGGTGTACAAATGGTTATGAAAGATGGGCATGATTTTCAAAACACAAAATTCAACGGTCCAATTTCACTTTTTCCGTTCATTACCATCTTATTTCGTGCGTATGTAACATAAATTCTGACAATTCAACAAAAATTGCTAATCTTACGAAGAAAATGACAAATACCCCCAGGTACAACTGTGCAACTCTAATTTGCAAATTTCAGACTTTTGAATTTTTAGCAAAAGCTATAAAGATGTGCGCGCTGTAATTTTCAGTATATATGCTTTCGGCCATGCTCTTTTTAATAGAAAAAGAAATAATAGAAAAAGAAAAAGTTGAACTATGATATAATTGAAAGATAACAAGAAATCTCTGGAATTTTATATTAAACATGGAAAAATTTATTCCCAATTTTAGGTTCTCGAACGGATGTATATATTTCGGCACGGTGAACTTTATCTATCTCATTTTGAATATTGTTGGCCTGTCCTGATCAATGGAGTTCACCTTAAATATTCCTAGTTTACAGGTGAGTAGAAAAAATATCACAAAATTGAGCGTGCTCCGAGGGAAAACAAATATATTTCGCCATAGCATTTGTAAACTCGTGTGGAATTTTTCATAACATATACCAGGAGATGAGATCAATCACATCATTGATGAGTTAAAGTTGGATTCGTATTGCCATCCCAAGCCAACTCCTTTACACATAAATTAAATAATTTCGGGTTTTTGTGGAAGACTTAACTAAAAAGAAGACGAAGGAGATATTGAATGAAACTTCATTTTAATAATTAGAAGGTTAATTACAATTTGTCCTACCGCTTTAAACTTACGTGAGTTTTAACAAAATTATTTATTTTATAGAACAGAATGCCACAGGGGAAGAGGAAATGCGTAAGCGCTAGGATGAGTCGAATTATGCGCAAATCAAATCAGTAAAAGTAAGTAACCATGTCTCAAGGAGGTAGTTAACTTGCAACTAATAGACTATTAATGAGTGATGCATTCAACTGATTTGAAGTATTGCAAATGACATTTTGCTTCTATTTTTCTTTCATTTCGTAGCGGAGTTCTATCCAAATACCTTGCAAATGTTGAGCTAGCTTATCCAGTAAGGCATATCATAAGGATAATGTTTTCATGAAAGCACGGCCGAAGCCCTTAAGTAACAGCACCTTTAGTCCGGACGAGAGGAAACCGAGATATATCTGAATTTCTGAGAGTACGTATTTAGTTTATTCGAGAATTATTGTTTTTAAATTCTACCGTTTCTATTTCAAATTACTCAAAAATAAAATCTTTTTTCTTTCTGTTTGACCAATTTGAAAGGTAGCGAGAACCAAGTTAATGACCAGGATTCACCGGAGAAGAGTGCAGCGGTATTGCGTCACACATTTTTAGATGCCACCAAAAAGGAACATCGAAAGCGACTAAATGAACTTAAATGAAAGGTAGGGTTCAATGTCAATGCCTTTAAACTTTGACCTTATTCCATTTCAACTGTATTCACAGGCGTCCTAAAATTCACATGAAGAAGAGTGGAAAACATCACATCACAAGAAAGGAAACGAAAAACTGCAAAAATCGTCAATTACGTTGCCGGAAATGCACTGGAACTGGATACAGGTTTTTCTCGTTTTGATCTGCATGGAAATTTGTATGCATGTAAATAGCAAGAAATTAAGCTAAGTTTCAAATTCTTCGAGAAAAATGTTTGTTTGTAATTCAATGTTTCATAATGTAATAGTTTTACAAGTAATCATCATCATATGGTTCACACTTAACTGTTATCCGTACACATTAAAAAGCATGTAAACAACCGCTTTAAATTTTATGATAAGGTATGCTTTAGGTTAATTTACAAAGGTGGTTTAAACTTCCGCTGTTACTAAGGACTTCATATTGAGTTACGTTCTTAAAACACTTCTACGGGAGAGAAATGTTTTTTAATGAATGAAGCAAAGCGGAAATACTTACTCTTGCAAAAATGGCACAACTTAATGACACCAGACATGTTTGGGGAATTTTGAAATTAATTTTCGCGTGCGTTTTTATTTAAGAGAGAAAGAGCTCAAAAGCAAAATTATTCAGAGGTTTAAGCAAAATATAGGACATTAGTTAATTTATTGCAACTTTGCATATGATTCCCACAGTGATTTTAATAGTACCCTTGAAGTATTTGATGTAAATCTTCA
The DNA here is from genome assembly GCA_027743895.1 of Seira musarum. Taxonomy (NCBI): domain Eukaryota; kingdom Metazoa; phylum Arthropoda; class Collembola; order Entomobryomorpha; family Entomobryidae; genus Seira; species Seira musarum. The sequence continues at coordinate 13,665 of JAHZMX010004114.1, forward strand.
ATTCTTCAAGATACACTGAACAAGCATCGCATAAACTTTAAAATATTCTGTTTAGGAAGCTCAAAGCAAATTTGTTTCTGTCGATTTTGACTTTTATAATTATGTACTAGATAACGTTATCAAGGAACATATTATGAAAGCCAAAGATTTTGAAGCCAACATTTGGCAGGCAATGGCCCAATAAATAGGTTTCGCTTGGAATAAACAAATTCCAAATTTAGTAAAAACAACCGGAAACCTTAATTAGGCTATAATTATAATGAGTATATAAAAACGCTTAATTTCTCCGAATATTTTTAACATTCATTGTCTAGTTAGCGTTTTCTTGAAAATGATAAATACTGCTAAAATGAAAAGAAAACACAAAAAAACTATTAATCTGCAATTCTGGAACGCAAAGATTAGAATTTATATTACTTCAAAAATTTGATTCTAAATTAAATCAATTTCTCCATCTGTTGAACCCACTTGTATCAAAGTTATAGAAATGTTTCCTCAAGATGCTAAGTTATGCGTGTTGGGTACTTCGGTACTGCTTTCACAGCTATTGTTTCTGTTAAAGAGTTGTTGTCTCCCCTTGCAACAATTAAATAGATTTTTTGCTCCGATTATGAGGATGATATTGCGCAATTTGGCGATTCTCGTTTAAAAGTACACAGGACTTTCTTTTTCTTGCCAGGAAAAGATTTTGAAAATGTTTGCACTGATAAGGAATAAATAGGGATGGCTATTTTGTATCAAATTTAGTAGTGATCAAAATGCCCAAAAAATGTGAGCTGGTAAAAACACAACATAAACATTATTTACGATCGTAAAATGTGGAAAGTCCGACAAAAGGTATTGTGGGAGTTTTCAGTCATACGGAATTTACGGAAGGAAGGTATATGAGGATAGGATTATACGGACAAGAAAGAGAAGAGTTTAACAATGACTTTGGAATTTAAAAGTGCGTCTGGTGCAATGTGTAAAATGAGAGCAGACAAGCGCTCTTGTAAGTCAAATTTAATAGGAAAGATGAAATCGTTATTGTCCGTGGAGTATCCTTAAGCAACGAAGAGCTAAAGGTTTATTCCTAAAAGCCGAGGAAAAATTAAGGCGATGTCAAAATCAGCTTGATCAACTGGGATTTGAGAGGTTTCTATGAAAAATCAAGCTGAGTTTTCTGCGATGTGCCTATTGTCATTTTAATTAAATATATTATCAAGGTCTATTCCGAGCGAGAAAAAAATTTAAAAATACTAGAATATATTTAAAGGCAACCTCGATAGCCAATTTTTACAAGGCGTCAATATCTAAAGCCAGCTTAGCCCATGCAAAAAGCACCCAACCATCTTTAGCCTTCAAAATCCATAAAGTTGTTTTAGCAACATAACAATTTAACGAAGACCGTTTAACAAAAGAAGGAAAATACTTTGGAATAGTTTCTGGAATATATTTATGAATCAGAAGTAGGAGATGAAGTAGTTTCAAGCTAACTTCAGAAAGAAACTGAGGCGGTGCTCATATATTTTTTGGGAGGATGCTCACAACAGGCTCAAAATACTTGGAATCATTACAGTTAGCGTTATCATATTATCATACAAGAATATTTGGAAATGAGGTACGTATAAAGTAATAAATTTTGCTTTCTCATCAATGTAGACGTGATTGAGCAATGCAATACAATTTAAGTAAACGATAAAGTAATTATATTAGCATGTAATGTGGTGGTACAAAATACATGCTTGCGTGATTGATACTATCATACCAAAATACTTATCAAAAGTCAGAAAACGAATTTTGATAACCTTTGCATATTTGTATTTGTCTTTTCTTTCTTGTACAACATTTATCTAAATCAGTTGAATTAGGGAAACCAGAAAAGCAATTCTTGCACGTTGGGACTAAAGAATTTTAACTGAATGAAATATTTAATAACTAATAACGAATGTTCCTAAAATGATGGGATAGAAGTCTAGTTACAGCCTCACATTACATAACTTAAATTTTCAAATTGCTTGCGTACGAGATATCCTCACGATTTAATCGCAAAGATTTAAGCATTCACACAACTTAGAGAATAATTTCATGGAAAATGTGTCTTCCCTCTCACAACTTTCATACAACGTAGGTACTTAAGGTTGAATTTCATTTGACTTAAGTCAAATTTAAGATGATGTATGGAATGAGGCCTTCCCAATGCTGACTTGTCTTGAGTAGAAAATGTAGTCGAAGCGCCAAAAAGTTCGTTCACAAGGAAAACGAAGTCTGTATCAAGTAATTTGTACAATCAAGTGATTTCGAGATTAGAGGGTTATTAGAACGACTGGGAATTTAGAGACAAACGCAGATTTGAAGGATCTAAGAAAAAAAAGTGTTTCACAATTTATGGCATGTAACTGGCGAATGCTAACTACTTAATTCGCGCTGGAGAATCATTCAATGCATATTTGGTGCAATAGCGGCAACCAATTGAAGATGAAATTAATTTTACTAAAATTATAATCACACAATAGCAAAGTAAATTGCTTCTTAAATTTTACTTGAAATGTATCGAGTGATTTCAATTAAAGAAGTTTTGTATCGGGTATCGTGTAAAAAACACCAGATTCAAGGGTTAAGTGATTAGCAGTTGACAAACAGTGTGTACTAAGTTTTAGTCCAACAGACTATACATCAAATATCCGTAACGTCTTCAAAAGAATTTATTTACAGATTTCCGGCGTCACCGTTTTGTCCCTAATTATTTGTAGCAGCGCACTTACCTTATGTAGTTTCCATACACATCTTTGAGGTTAATTTATCTAGCACCTTCCCCCACTTCACTTAACACTCGCGCCATCCGGTTCTACCCAATGATCCCCACTGCAATTTGCCCCACTACCAATTTTCCCCACCCAATTATCCCCATACCAATTATCCCCACACAAATTATCCCCATACAAATTATCCCTACTTACCAATTATCCCCACTCCAAGTTTCCACCCCCAATTATCCCTACAGAATAATTATCCTCCCAGTCTTCCTCCCGCCAAATTTCCCCCTCCAATTACACAACCTGCA
>JAHZMX010004115.1:3130-13302 GCA_027743895.1 Seira musarum
GGAGAAAAGAAACGTTTGTGAATTTTGCGCAATGAGATTTTGGAGGCCATGTGATCTGGAAAATCATCTTCGTGTTCACACAGGAGAGAAGCCGTTCAAGTGCCACGTTTGTGGATTGTGCTTCGGCAACCCTGTCAGTCTTCGCGATCACATTGAAGTGCATACAACTGGAATGCAGACGCCACATGCGTGTTCCATATGTAGTGCACGCTTCGCTAAAAGGTGTTATTTGAGAAGGCATGTAAATACTCTGCATAGTTCAGAAAGACTGTTTCCGTGTAAAAATTGTCAAAAAACGTTCAAAACCCGACAGTGCTTAATAAAACATATAAGAAATGTTCATTTAAAATGCATTGAATTTCGAAGGTATAAGTGCCTGTTCTGCACCCGCGACGGATTTTATGCAAAGAAAGATCTTTTCAAGCATATATTGTTTCACATTGGAGAAAAATCTTTTGCGTGTCGATTATGTGATTTTTCGTTTACTCAACCCCAACATTTAAAGTTACACATGCGCCATCATCACTAAAATTTGTAACCATGTAAGTACGACCAATAATAGTAAGAGAATCATAAATTTAAGGTTAGGAATAAATTAGTTTATTTTCCTGAATTCGCATCTTTCAGGTATCTGGCAAAGTAATTCGACTGACGACAACTTTCTAGGACTTCATTATCATCGTTGATGTTTTTTTAAGCTTTCGTATTATTTGTTTTCGTTATATTTGGGGAATCCCGTTGCAAGCTTCCTCCCGATCTCGTGGGGATTAACATTCCGACTGCCGACACACTTAAATAGGGTGGAAAATTTATATTTACCACTCAGGATTGCGAATTTCATTCGCCTTTGCGGCGGGATTTTGTTAGATCTGGATCGCAGATACTCTAAAATTCTTAGAATAAATGTGTGCATACGCGGCCAGCGGTCATTGTTTAGATATGAATGAATGATTCTACTTTCTCAAACTGATTGTTGTACATTTTCTAACCTTTATCTTTTACATGTAAATGTAAGTATTTAGAGTAAATCAAATGAGTATTTAATTAACATCAAATAAAGAATATTACTCTAAACAATAGGTCGCAGCGTTGGCTGTGTACAAAAGTTAAAAAATGTTTAGGCCGATGAAATCGTCACTAACTTTCTGACTGCTTGACTTACTACAACACTTTGACTAATTCCGCATTATTGGAGAATTTAATCCCCTTGTAAGCACTGATGTAAAAAATATTCTTCTATCAGTTCTTTCGGAATCTTTTAGTTGCGAAAATATGAAAATGCTCAGCTTTAGACAAGTTTTCGGGATAAGCTTGATTTTTCATGTGGTAGAGCTGTATTTATAAAACTTTATGAATAATTAAAAATATGCAATTATGCCGTTATCGGGCAACGTAAAGAACACACGTTTGTTGCCGAACCTGCAATAAGATGAGAACGAGTTTCAACGGTCTGAAAGAAAGTTAAAGTCGGGATAGACATGTTCTTATGTAAGTTTTCACTTAAGCAAAGTAATCTATATGTAGATGGGATTTACTTGAAGTAAAAGTCCTGCTTGATTAAAAAATGTTTGTTTAAATGATGTTGACATGATTGGTAGCTTGAGTAACCAAATTCTTAATTGTGGTTGAAGGGGTAACACATGAGAGGTAGACGAGATATGGATAGGAGATAAGAAATTGATGAGCTGATAGGGAAATAGTTCAGTTTCAGCATATTAATTCAACAATAGAACATCTCACTATTGCAACGTTACGAGCCTACTATCAGCTATACCTACTGAACCTACTATATGAACATCTAAAACTTACTGTATAATAATTCTCAGCTTCCCCTCCCATCACATCTTAACAGTAACTAGTTCCGTGCACGCACGCTCCGCGTTCAAAAACATAAAATCCGTGCACGCACGCTCCACGTTCAAAAACATAAAATCCGTTCACGCGCGCCCAACGTTCAAAAAGTAAATAGAAATCACTCCGGATCAAATACAATTAATTACAAATAGATTTTCGAAATTATTTACTCCTGATCAAATACAATTAATTACAAAAAGATTTTCGAAATTATTTCCTCCGGATCAAATACGATTACAATTATATATGAACCGGAGGGAGTGATATGATAGGGTTTTGATAATAAATTAATTTAATTGATAAATAAGAGAACTAACTAATTAATTAACTGAGTTAATTAATTAGTTCATTATTTACTCTTGATCACCCTCCCTCTGGTTCACATATTACAACTCCCTCGGGTTCATATATAACAACTCACATATACTTCAGCGCCCCCAGTGAAAACCGAACAGAAACACACACACTTACAGAGAATCACGAAATATAATAGTAAGATACTATAAGATTTTACATTATCACAATGATAATGCATCATTATAACAAATATTATGAACACGGCTCCTTGGTGGTCGTAGCCTTGCCAGAACACTCCCGTTTCGAACAGTTCATTAAAAATCGTGCTTCACGTTTTCCGATCATTGGTTATTAAATACTTTGTTGTGTGCAAAGATTATTGTTCCATTTCTGGCAATTCATATTTGGAGTAATTTGAACAATAGGTCTTTCGACCGTATCCTAACGCTATTGATTAATCATCAGAAATTATTTTCAAGTGCGAATGGAAAATACGTTCAGAGCTTTATTCGCGTGAATCATTCTGCATTCCTCCAAACCTTTCTGGACGGACCCTCCATCTGTTCCAGGAAGACTTTTGAGGGAATTTACTTTTACGTGAATTGATGTTCTCGATTTATTTAAGCAATAATCTCTCTCTTCGTATCTTGAATAAACACAATAGAACGGCAATGTCGAGGTTAGACCTATCATTGAAAGGACAAATCATCATGAGCCATGTTCGATTCGCAAACTACGATCGTGGACGTTTATCTCGTTTTTTCTGACGGGGACCACACTTTCAGTGTGCCAGCAGTTGCTTTACAAGCACTGAGCTGTCGCAATCTAATCAGGCTTATCTCGTCCACAAATGGTATATTCAATGATGTACAAATCATGAATTTTTGTATTGCTTCATTTGATTGCAAGAAATGCTTTTTGCATCGGGACACAAATTCCTGATAGCGGTTTGGTAAAGAAAATAAGCATTCTTGCGTCTAATGAGGTAGTAATTTTACGACAAAGCAAGCCATGAATTAAGTTATACTCATAATTAACCCATCGAGCAAGTTTAAGTCGAACATACTCCTTTTGTTCGTTGTGATGACAAAAATGGTGTCGCTAGAAGGAAGTACGGGGCCACTAATCGGTCAACTATTCAAAATTATTGCTGACTTTGGTAGGGTTCGACTGGCAAAAAGTATAGTGCATGAGTTTATAACATTTTACGTTACACCATTAGGTAAGGTCATTAGGCGGTACAAACATTTGTCAGATATGGCTATCTGAATTTGGTTCCCGGATATGGTTAATCATTTTGAAACGGGTTTACTTAATTTAGTAGTTTACTAGGAAAGCTTACTAAATTTTGGCTAAGCTCATTAGATATTTGCAAAGAAATAATGATCACCACGTTAACACGATTACGGGCTAAAGTCACGATAACGAATTGTAATGATCGTTACATGCATGTTTTGCACCTTTCATTTTTGCTTCTGAAAGTTGTCAATCTTAATCAATGGCTATATACACATGAGTGAGCGTCAATGCTTAAATGGCTAAATTGATTCCCTTCCATCAAAAATAGCTATTAGACAGGATTTCAAGACTGCAAGCCACATAAATAGGCGGATTCAAGGCTTCCCAAAAACAGCCATCTGATCAGGGTTACTTGCTTAATAAAGGCAAAAGTACTGTTATGTATATATATATTCTATCCTGTTCTATTCTATTACACGTTGTGGGGAAATATAAGACGTATTGGTTAATTTACTCTATCAAAAACGTTAGAGAATTATGAAAAAAATTGTACTTATTTCAGGAAAAAAATTATTCAAGTTTGAGTTCAAAAAAGTAATCTTCAAGTTCATGTTTGAGTAGAATATCGATGTTGCAAGTCTAGTGCAATGATATATGAGATAAGATGAGATGGAAAAGCTCCAGCTCATCCAATTCATTGGGCAAAATTGAAAATATCCGGGCCTACTGATTACATTACATAAGCAGTCTAATCACGATCATGATATATATGTTACCGTCACAAATCTCCGATTGAAAGCACAATACCACTTATTCATAAATAAGTGATTGCCCATGAGTTCATCGATCAATTTTAAGTACTTAAGACATGTTTGCAGCTTCGTTTGCTAACGCTTAACTCTACTCCACTATACAACAATCCTGTCTATCTTGATTCAAAAGCAGAAAAACTACGTACTTTTTTAGAAATCCATATACCCTCGTCACCTGCGACTGACGATAAGCTCAGAAATTACGATTCGCATATTCCTGTAGTTATTACTTCGGCGAGGAGGCTATTAATATTTCAATGTCAATCAAACATGATAACTTCCAAAACGACTTGCATAATCATTATTTTCTAACAACGAGGTTATTTATTGTTAACCTTGCTCAGTTCTGAGTTCAAGTGCCGTGTTTTTTCATCCCCTGTTGATTAGTTCTTGGAATACTCAAGCAGAATGAACTTTACACCAACTTATCCGTACTTTTTGACATTTAATTTAATAGCAGCAATTCAATTCCCTGATTTAAGCGGTTACAATAATTTCAAGGCTATGATGACGAACTCAGATCTCCGAGAATTGCGAACGTAAAAGGTTTGACAACTTTGACAGACCGGCGAACCCATAAACCAGACAATGTCTCATATAACCCCAAATGGCATTCTACGACATTTTTGAAAGCAATTTGTTAGGCGGCGTAAATGAAATCTTGCGATTATTGAAAACGGGGAAAATTTGAAAAGATGGAAAAAGATGAAAACCAAATTTTGTTTACGTCATCGTCATTCTCATAACAAAAAACTATCCCGCTGATATTTGTTACTTCATAGCGTAGGTACTTCATTACATACTCCTGGTGGAAACCAGCTATTATCACCTCCCCTACAGCAAGCCAACATTCACTCAAGTGGCTGTGTCTGCCGTTGTTCAGAAAACATTCAGTTTCTGAAAACAAACCTCTTACGTGAATAGCAGAAATGCCTGACTACGTCTGGATACACAAAAGCAGTAAAAAAAAGCCGGTTTCCACTAGGGTAAGCTTATGAAAACCGCCTTGGAAGATTCTAACTTGAAAAATGAAAAACAATTTAAGCATTAGTGGGTTTGTTAACTGGTCAAGGCAAATTTAATTTTGTTTTGCAAAGGTAATTTATTTGCAAAAAATGCTACAGTAAACCGGTCACCATGAATTATCTGAGCCACACAATGATCAAAACATTTTTTGGAATCAACCTCAGAACGTGCATGATTTGACTCTTCGTAATCAACGGAACCCGATCCAATTGAGTTTACCCTTATCACTTAGTGCGTTTCAATTGAACATCCTCAAGCTCTGCCTGTCACTCATATAACAAGATAGAACGCTGTGGAGTGTGTTTTCCAACAAAACCAGGGATTTTCCTGACTATGAATGTCATTAAAGGTTACATGGTAGGAGAACTATACATACCAAAGCTTATAAAATTCAAATCATTTTAAGTGTGTTTGGATAATCTAAGCTGACTGACTGTCAATGTCAGTGCTTATTAATTTGACAGTTACAAATTTGATTTTGTAATTTTTATATTTCATTGGAAGCCGCTGTTTGTTGTCAATGCAAACATTTAAAATGGATTCAAACAATTGGGAAGACATTCTTTTAACTGTTACATCTCAGCCACATAAATCGCATGAGTTAGTGGAATCTCATAACAAAATGGTAAAACAATTATTTAAACACCACCGATGACAGTATAGCTTCTAGTGTAAATCGGAACCTTATTCCTCATTAACGGGTTTTGAAATTCGATCATAAGGCCATGATAAGTTGGAAATAGTTACACACAGTAGCGCTTCGGACAACTTGTCATTATTATTTCAGTATATAAGTATTACGTAGCTGAGCAAAGCTAAACGAGTATTGTGATTGCAGCGACCGTCTGTCCGTCCGCTCGATAACTGTCGAAAGATTTCACCGATTGGTAACATTTTGGGATCAAAGGTTCCTGGCATACTGAGGACCTCCCTTATTGTTTTTCAGAATATTCGGTAAAATATCAACGGCAGGGTCAGTGGTTATTTTTTTGAAATGGAACATATGGCTTGTAATAGCTTGTTTGAAAGCTCATAAAACCTGTGTAAAACAGCGTCATTTAAAATTTCGATATGTTTTACCGGTCAACGGCAAAAGGCCGTTGAAATTTTCTTCAAATGGAACGTATGTTTTGCAATAGCTCATTCGAAAGCCCGGGAAATGCTGATTCTAACTGTAATTTTATTTTTAAAAAAACTCGTTAACCGTCAACTGCAAAAGGCGGTTAGAACGTTTTTATGCAACTTACATAGCTTGTGACATCTCATTCTACATGGTCTTTTCGAACGCTTTTCATGTAAGCTCGTATGCATTTTTGTGGGTCCAGCTGCAAAGAACTGTTTTCCTTCACAGTATTATGGAACCTTCTCATCTGTAACCCTTTCTTAGCTACGTCATTATAGCTAGTTCTTGATGAATCTGGTTTATCATTCTTCAGTAGGCATTTGATTGAACCGTACTTTTTTAATTTAAATAGAGTAAAAACTGGATTTCGAGTTAACTAAAGCACGTTATACGACACCATGCTCCGAATTTTGAAGTATTTGGCCAGATTGAAGTTTTATTAAAACCTTTTAAAAACTTAGTTTAAATATTTGTTATAAAGACCTTTGGTCTGCGTAAAAGTGTGTGGAGTGGAGTATTTACTTTTAAAAGGATCATTTATGAAAATTGGAACAATTCCATGGACTAAAACATGAAAAATTTTTTGGCGAAGGTTTCAATAATACCCTAGGTTGGCAGCTAAAGATATTTGGTGATCAGTTAGGGTAGTTTACTGCTGTTGTATTTTGACTGCCATGTTCAACCTAATTTTGGCCTGAAAATAAATACTAAAGCGCTTATGGGCCTTTTAAATCAAAATTGTTTTAAGGCTGCAAAATAAGATTCTGATTGTAAGTACGTGACGTAAACAGGAATTTTGACCTGTTGTTTTCATCAGAAAAATACGATATCCAGGAGTCTTACTTTACTAACAGTTTAGATGAGACGACGCGTGCAAACGCTGGATTTGCGCATCAAAAATTCTGAGTGAGATAAGATATGAAATGATAAGAGGAGTAGCAAATAAATGAAGCTTTGGTTACATCAACAAAGTACTTATATCTATGAACGCTCAATTCAACTGCCATTCGTGGTTATGATGCAAAGCAGTACAAACTCTGTAATGCGACACTGTTAAAAACATCGAAATCGCGCGTGAAATAGGCAACGCGCGAATTTATTTTGTTCAATAACTAAGTATGTATTTAGCGTAAATATAGTCTAAGTTTAGTGGCGGTTTTCTATTTCAAATAAATCAGATCATCATGGAAGCAATTATTGTTGGAGAAGGTAAGACCAGAAAATATTAAAATAGTGATAACAGACCGGAAATGATACAAACACAGTTTTTTTTGCAAATGCTAAAGGTGCGTTGAGTATTCACGAAGTAGCTACTGTAATTGAAAACTCCCCTTCGTTCGTTGTTCTTCTGAGAGAATGGAAATCGTTTGCCAGACGTATCGGCCTCAATGAGAAGGATCTGCCGAGTATAGACAGACGAATTAACATTGAGACGCTTCAGCTAAAAGAGGTGCCGCGCGAAGTGCTTATTCTTTGGAAAGCAAATAAGGGATCCATAGCTACGTTGAAGGCGCTCTGCGACGCTCTTTTACAATGCGGCATGAAGGATATTGCAGGTAAAGTAAACATTGCTTTAAAAAAAATTATGCACACTACGCCTAACTCAGGAGATCTAGACCCATTAAAATGCACGGAGAGGATCCAGGCTTTCCGTGCCAGATCATTTATTTATGGGTTACGTTTAAGCATTTTATGTTTGCATGCCTATATGCAATTCTTGACATAAAAATTTGCTCGTTCAAAACTTCATATGCTAATAAATTTGCATAGTGTTTACGCGTTGACAATTTAGCGCACGGGTATTTTTAGCACAGTAAGACGGCGGGTAATCAGTAAAGTTAAACTTTAAAGAGCATCTTGTTTTTTCAAGTTTATTCAGGTAACTTTGAACAAAAGATGGATATTGCGCGGATAAACATAAGTTTTACCCGAAAAGGGTTAGAAACGGGTAAAATGGCCAAAAATAGGTAAAAATGATTTTACCCATTTAAACCCGTTTTTAACCGCTTATTTTCGAACATATGTTGCGCATTTACTTATTTTTCCACACTTAATGTGTTTTTACCCATTAAAACACATTTTTGCCCAGTTTTACCTTTCAACCCATTTTTCCCATTTCACACCATTTTTACCTTTTCAAAACATTTTTACCGAGTTTTATCTTGTTTTTACCCACCCGTTTTATTAAGGAAAGGAATCCAGTTTTATCCGCTGGCCATCTCTTCTTTGAACCAGTTTTGAGAAAGTGCGGAAAACGATCAAAACAAAAAAAAATGACATGTCAAGATTTTAGTATGGAACATGCATTTTAGCACCGCTCAAAGTTAACTACATACTGTGTACAGGTCAATTCGCACACATATTTTTTTCAAAATTATCGAGTCAGGGATGATCTGACTAAACTGAGACATACGTCATCGGAATGAGGAGCTTCAGTTGTACAGATTTGTTTGTTCGGGTTTGAAATACTTGTTTGTGGGAAGAAAATAAGCGATTTACAAGAATAGCGTTTAGTTGTTGCCCGGCACGGCAGTGAAAGTGTGAACAGAATCCTGTTCACTTTCGACTCGATTTTTTTTAAGGAAAAGCATCTTCCAACTAAACACGCAATGCGAACATGCAAAATCGACCGTCGCCAATCCAATGCACCCCAAGAATGCCCTTCAAAACTATTATTTACTTTCTATGAACCCATGGTATGGCCAACCTGTTCAGAATTTGACTTTTTTACTTAAAATGCACAGATTTTAATCAAAATATGCAATATTGATGTAGTCTTGCCTACTTTAGAATTTTTAAAACATGGTCTTTTTAATTAAGCACAGTGAGTAAATCAAACGGACTAGACGCTAGCCCAAAATGTCTGGTGACGTAACCAGAAATCCTACAGGCTCCAAAAGTGATTGATTTTGCTAATTACTTATGGGAAAACTGGTTTTGACCGTCAAAAACGAATTTTTTATCTACCAATCCAAACACCTCCGGAAGATAAACGAACCAGGCATACAAACGATTCATTCTTAGCTGATAAACGCAACATAAAATAATAATTAGTTCAAGACTTGATTCAACTTTTCTCGAGTAATCAAACAGTGTAGGATTGTGGAAAATGCCGCATTAAGTACGCAAAAATTTACTTACTCGTCCTCATTCGAAATCAACCCTGGTGACATCAACTCAATATTCACATAATATGTTGTGGATGGGCATGATTTTTTGGGGGCTCGTGCACATCATAGGTTATAGTTTACTCCTTGATGCACACAACATAGGCATGTGAATATCGAATTAATGTCGCCGGGGTTAATTTCGGATAATGAAGAGCGTGGTGTCCTTGCTGAAGTAGAAAACTCCACAATAGGGGACAATATGGTTTGGATTTGCACGTAAATTGTCGCCGGAGCGACTGGGCAAACGCAAGGCTGACAATGATTAAAACAATTCTCTAAAACATGCCAGAAACCATTCTGCCCGACTGTGAACCCAGCTGCAAACACTTCATACAAACAGGTCATTTCTCTGGCCACATGATTTCTTGCATTTTCTAAAGAAAATTCGTGCTATTTCACAAATGGGGTTGACTTGGGAACTGAGAAAATAATTATTATATCACATCACACTAACTTTACTTTCATTTTGTTAAAGTTAGTTCGGACAATGAGTACCAAAATTTTTGAAACGAAAATGAACTGTCATGAGAGGCTTTGGAAACTATGTAGTTAGACATGGTCTCGAAATGCCCCCAGAATTTCAAAACTCTAATGTCCCCACAAAAATTTTTACCGCACCTAGTATGCCACTGAGTTGGGGACTTCATTTCA
>JAHZMX010004116.1:0-11992 GCA_027743895.1 Seira musarum
AATTCTCCATCCAAATTCAACAAACAAAGAAGAAATGAATGGAACACGCGCATTTCAGATATATTAATGTTGGCCAGGGTGCGTGTGCGAGGAAGAAAAAAACCTTCCAGCGTAACTACAAAGACATTGCAACGTGCCTATAAACTTTCACTTTCATGGTCCAAAAAGAATCTATGGAAGCGAATGAAACGAGCCGAGCTTTGTCCTTGATTCTTCCCTGATGAAGAATAAGGCCGAGGTAAAATCATCAATATGAAACGATTGAGATTATTATTTTTTGCTACTCTTGCAGAGGAAAGATCTCGGGTTATCCAGATTATCAGTCAAAGGGGTGAATTGAGACAATACGCCTATTTGAAAAGCAGAAGGACAACAAAGTTTTTTTCGAAAATAGGTTGAGCTTTTTCCATGAAATTCAAAGTTATGTAACATTTATGCGGCCATATCTTTTGGAAGAAAAAATAACAACTTTCCTAATCTGGAAACGTCTAATTAAGATAAACTGCTTGTTTCTACCTTCTCAATTTCCAAGCCGTTTAAAATGGAGATGGTTTACTCTTTCATATGCTCTGTGCATAATAATTGCTCGTAATTTTATGTGCGAATTCCGATCGCGTCTGATACAGGGATTGCGATTTCCCAGAGTTTTGGGGCCAGAAGTATGGAAGTCTAACAGATTTTGGAGAGTTTGAATTTGTCTTTGACATCCTATCCTCTAATAAACCTTATTGACATGTGGAATGGTCATGTCTCTCTGGAATTCTTCATTATTGGTTCGGGATACAGAATAAAACTCAGGTAAGAATTCATCGATTGTCTTATCCATCTGCCCATTAATAACGTATGCCATCTCTGATGTCCACTAGTGCGTGCTTACAAGAGAATTGCGTGAAAATTCGAGATGGGCCAAGATGCGTCTTGATTTTGTTTTTGTGACATGCATGACTATGACCCGTGCGTAATTTATTGTGACAATACAAGTTACCTATGTATAATTGTCTTTACACTATAAATAAATCATGTCACACATACCAGATACCATATATAAATGAGAGTAAAAGAGTAATTGTAATTGCAAAAAAATTATTAGTCTTGTTTTGGAATATTCCTTCTAACTTTAAATTACTGCGGGTATCTAGGAAGAATTACCCATATTTCTATTTTCTTCCATCCTATTTGGGAAAATGCACTACATTGGTTTTTCTCTGCTCAAGAACAACAAGAGGCTCGTGGCTCGCGTCATGAATTTAATCAATATTATAATGAAAGAATGCCATGTTGTGATAGTTTAAATTAGAAATATGAGTCCAATGATGATGATTTAAAAAGCAATTTATTTTATATTTGACTTCAGGGATCGCATGGCCTTTCGAAGAATCACATTTTTATAAGTCATTAATATGAAAATTAACGGTGCATGCTGGCTTTGTTTTGGGCTTTGTAATTTGTAATTGCACTTTTCATCGTAAGATAAACATATCTTTAAAACCTGCTTTTAATTTTAAATGTTGCGTATTGTAAATAATTGTGCATAAGATGGATGAAAGGTGTTTTTGAGAAAAAATTAAGTGTTTGAAAGATGTAAATTGGAAATCGCCTCCTTTACTCCTTTATTTAAAAATTCTGATGTTATATATATTTGTCAATGGTATTGTAATAAAATACGCAGCATTGACGAAATGTTCTAAACAATTCTTTGATTAAATAAAAGTATTTTACAACAATCCGAAGCAGTTGTGGTAAAAATTTCATGCAATTGCATTTTGCAGTCTGTACACTCTGCCCTTACATATTTTTGTTTCTTAATCAAAAATTTTTGTGCCCGTGAAATTAAACACACTAAAAATCATAAAGAAAAATTTCTTTTGTGCTACCTCAAAAAGGAAAAAAACGACTAAGAGGAAACCCTGAAGTCCCGAAGGATGGGATAAACTGTTTTATAGAGGCTTTTTGCTAAATGTTGTTACAATCACAATTACGAATAACGACCATTTTACAAGTTGATGAACAATGCAAACAAGTAAAACGCAAATAATGAATGCCATAAATTCTAGCGATGATGGCGATGGTGGAGAAGAGCATTTGTAAAGTGTGAAGTGTGAACCTGTACCACAAAAGGGTGTAGTTACACTGCTGTAGCAGATATAATTACTAATTAAAGTGGCTTTGACCCTGCCTCTCTCTTTGCTTCTCTCTCAGAAACGATGACGCAAATAAAGGCAGACAGGCAAACCTGGCCAGGGAGAATAATGCGTAACGCATAAAAATGCAAATGAGCTTTGAAGTAGTTGAACAAAGAAGGAAGTAACACTGCAATTTTTACTCACGCACAATACTAAAAAAGTAAATATGATTATTTCATTGAGAGTTACAATTAAAGCTCGATATTGTTGTTGATGATGGCGAAGAAGAAGTAGGCAAGTAAATGATGGAATAATCTGAACTCTATCCAATTTACTTGAAAAACCTATACATTTGCTTTGGTGTTGAGCCTCTTGATTACCCTGCCACGAGTTTTGTTGTGTCATTGAGAAAAATGCTGCAAATGAGATTTTTCAGGAAAAATATAAGAAGAACGTTCTTGGTTAATCTAGACTAGACTAGAGGCTCAAACCAAAGTCAGTGCCAGGGGATAGACTTGTGTTTATGATACATATCATCAAGGTAGTGTGTAGAGCAGAGATAAAGATCATTTAGCAAAACTTTGATGCATGCGTATCGTAGTTTCAAAGATAAAGATGAGATTGCTTGTAAACTTTAAATGGTACATACACAGTTATACCATGATCAAGCTGCGATAAGACAACTACAAATAAAATGAAACATTTTTGGGAAATAAAGATAATGATGTTTGCTTTACAAGCAAATGTAAACAGAGCCTTTCTAATTCTAACGAAATCAATTCGAAGACTAACACTAATAGAAGTAATAGATTGTCGGGCGGGCCGGAGACAATGGCCCATTCATTGATCCTCTAAAGTGACGCTACCTAAATCTTTGAAACCATTTGTGTCATTCAAAAGTTTAAAAAATATATACGAAACTCAAGCTTTTAAAATTTAAGTGTCGGTGAATTCTGATTGCCGTATGCAGCCAATCATACCACCGGCACTGTATTCAACTCTTATAATTGACATTGGAGGGGTATATTTTATGCTTCATGTGCCACAGAAAACACATTTACAAATGATGAATATAGAGAAAAGCATCTAACTCGTTTACATTAGCAAGGATGAAAATTGTAGCGAATTACGATTGCTCTTGGATTTTTGTACCTGGAAATTTATTAATTCACATATTCGAGTACCAGGGAAAACAAACCTCGCGTTCGTCAAGTAAATTAAGTCCGCGGTTAAATTCAAGCGATTTACGTAATACTGATATTGCTGGCTACATGACTCTGATTGACTGGCTGGCCATTCATTACAAAGGAAAAAAAAAGATAAAAATGCATCATTTGATGTTGTCTTCTTAAGCTCATGGGGCAAGACGAGTAAAATATTGACAAGAAAAATGAATAAGGTTTACGCAATATTTGTCGTGATACTGTTGAGGCAAAACTGTTAACGGTCACTAGTCATTAATGCGGCTCGTAAAATATAATGAAATGAAACTGACCTTCTGCTCGAATTACAATTGTGCGTATGAATTTACACAATACGCAATTTGCTGGGGAATGTCAAACAGTAAAAGCATTTCATAGTAGCTAATTGTCATCATATCGGAATGATATTGATTGGTTTATGGGACACTTCAGAGCGGTAATCAAGATTCCTTGAGTTATATTGCCCTTCTTCGTAGTTGCTTCGCATTGCGTATTATGCGTAACAATGAAGAATCATAAAATTCAAATTCTGAATTGATGGGGACGCCAGTTGTGATAGTAAAAACATAATATCACTACGGTGCAACTTATTGCAACTAGCAATCTAAAATGTATGAGAATTAGAAGAAATTTTATTTAATGTCATGCTGGGAAGAGCTGGTTTACGCAAGTTGGTAGGTGCCCTCAAACTCTTCAAAGTCAAAAAATGATCGTTTACACCACAATTCACGATTTACTGAAATGACATCGATACATTTTTTCTTTGCTTTCAAAATGGCATTTGCATAAAATGAATAACATTTTAAAAGGGTAGAGGATGTTTGGGCTATGCCAAGGAATTTTATTGCAGAAAGTGACCATAAAAAAGCCAAAAATGTAATTCGGAGGTCGGGTCGTATTCCACATAAACCAAAAGTGTCATTCATAAACCATTTTAAAGTGACTCCAAACTAACATTACAGACGAAGGGTAAACCTTAGTAAAAAAAAGTACGTAAGTAAATGTGAAGCTGAGAAATTGACAAGCATGTGATATGATATCGTTGACTTATGGGGATGGGGAAGCTGACACGTGTAAGATTCCTCTCACCAGCAGATGTAGTTACAACTTTGTTACCTTCGGATTTAGTGCATCCATGAATGAAACTGGACCAATTAACCAATTACAGAGTAAATTGCCTAATGATGTAATAAAGAATGCATTGGTCATTGCAATCGTTTTACAAAATCTTGTTGACTTTCGCATTCCGTGATCGTGATCCCACAGTGATTTGGCCTATTTCAACAAAAAACTTATGAAAAGATTGAATGATTACCCTACGCACAATTACTTACAACTGAAACTTCTTAAAAACGTTTTTAGGCAAGGTGAGGGTGAAGATCTCGCTTCCAACGTTTTGCCCAAGGAAAAAAGTTTTTGATGCGCTTACTCACGTTTCAATTTATTGTAGGAAAAATTAAAAAATGCAGGTGGATAATCAAAGCTATATACGAGAAAAAGTAATGGATGATGTGATGATGACCTTGAAAATGTGCGTAGATTTCTTTTCTTTGCCATCTGTAATGACTTGCCTCAGTAATTATGCAAATTGCACCGAGATCGGCCAACCAGTAGAACAACATGATTTGCTAAGAAAATATTAATCATGACATGAACATTGACAAAAATCAAGGGAGAACAAATGATATCAAAAAAGTTTGGCGAAGACAATGAAATTGTATCGCTATTGCACTTCATTCTCATTGCTCAATCATGCGTAATCATAAATCGTGAATCAACTTGACATTTCATATCAACAATTAGTAGGTCTTTTTGATTGCCCCCTGCTTGATTTCCGTGGCTCTTATGATCATTTGAGCACCTTCAACTTTTCTCAATAAATTTCACAGTGGAAAAATTGACGTCGCACCAGCCTTTGAATTAAGGACATTTTCTATTTTATTTTGATAGCCTCGTAAAATTTTAAAGGAAAAGCGATACATGTGTGCAAGCAAATTATTTGGAATAGTACTTTTTCGAATAATTAATTTATATGAAGCGATAAATTATGCATAAGCTGGGATAAATGGCAAATTGTGCGTGAGCTCAAAAAAGTCTGTATTAGTTTGTCACAGACACAGTCAAAGTGACACAAGTAGGTACTTATTTTCTTAATCAAAAAATGATTTGGCAAGTGTGTTATTTACAAAACTGAAGTCACGAATACGCTCCATGAGACTGTTACAGTTACAGATCGACTAATTGAAATAGATGTTCTTCTGGGATTACTTCATTCAGCCATTCATTCGTTGTTTGCAAATACGAATTGCGATACATTCACCAAAAGCAAACAAAAATGTCAATTGATCTTGTCTGGTGGTTGTGGTGGTAATGAGAATTAAATGAAGTCATTCGAGATCCAACAGCATTTTTGGGGTGTATCCGTATTACATTTACGCGCAGCACGCATTTTATGCGTGCCTATGATCAAGAACAGTTTTTATGCACGTCTATAACATATCATTGTCACCTCTACGACCATTTTGTTTGTGGAAAAATCGAGGTGACAAAAGTTGAAGCGTCCTAGTTTACCCAAGTTTACTTACGCCAGCTTTTTCCATGACATGGCACCAGCTCAATTTCTACCTCTGTAATAAATATGAATATTATGTAAATGGATGACTGACAAAAGGTTGCAATAAAGAGACAATTTACTATTTGGATGGATAATATAACTTTATTTTTTATTTACGCACTTTACCTTTACTAGAGATAACTAAAAGGTGACATTATTTTTTGTAGGGATTGTCTCGATGTGATCATGATATCTTTTTTTATTTTTGGGGTTGACTTCTATAATCTCTGCATGGAATGCACTTAAAAAGATTTTTTCATTGCCAAACTACTCCACGGGTCTGCCATAATATCAAGTTTTTATTGATTTTCATGCGTTTGTATTTGCATAAGTCAGAATATATTACATACATAGCATAGCTGTAACATGCACGTGTAAAAGCAACGCGTCTTGTATCATCATCAGGGACTTCCAATAATTTAATCAGAATCAGAGTGTGTGCGTTGCGTGGAATTGCGTAAGATTCTGTATTCTTGCTTTATTTGTTCCAATTACATTACAGTCGCATTTTGCAAAAATAAAATATCTGTGGTTTTAGGATGGCATTTAGTTCAAGTTAATTGTTCTGGGCTTAAATGATGCTTTCACCGGTTAAACTTTCACCATTTGTTTTGGCCATTACGAACTTCAGAAATCCCAGAAATCCGTGGGTTTACGAGTGTGTTAATGGGTTAAAAATAATAAATGAATGTTTTTGGCTCATAGACACTGCTGGAAACGCATGAACAATCTGTTCTGTGATTTCAGTCCCTTCAAGCAAGATGGTTATTTCTTGGAGTTAAATCTGACTTGCCAATTCCTTATTTAATTATGGGCTTTTTTAAATAACCCAGTCTATCTGCCGGCGAGTGTTGTTTTTGCTACCTCTGCTGACCCTAGAAGTTCCCTGTAAATCCTAGCAATTTTCTGAGATTTCTTTTGAAACGAGAGTAATGATAATTTATTTTATGTTGACTTGAGACAAAATAGGGTCGAGTGGATTGTAATTTGGATTGGAGTCTGTGCTCTCGATCTCAATTCTTTCCCATTTCAGACTGATCTCCATCTCGGTCTCTCCTCTCCACGTGCCGAGTATAAATCCAGTTTGAGGACGACCTGGTTGATATTACATTAATAGGGGAAGAAGATGCAAACAGAGACAAAAGGAAATGTATCAAGAGAATAAAATGATGATGCTACATACATTTTTACACAAAAAAAGATCCATAGACAGGGTGAATATCATTACGCATCACATCAAAAAAGTTGAACTCGTACACGCAATACGCACAAATTCCAACAGAACCACAACGCAAAAGACATTTTTTTTTATTATTTTGGCTTACTCATTCGTGTTTTTATCTAAACTGCTCCAAATAGGAAATATGCAGGAAGGCAAAGCAAAATGAAATGAACACGATTCCATTTTGTTGAGTTTAGGTTGACATGAAACATTTTTTTCTGGTTTGGTTCTGGTTAAGCAGTAAAGACCTAGACACAGTACCATGACATGGCCAACAAAAATCCGACGAAACGCATACTGGAATGGAAACATAACATGTTCTATAGAACCGAGGAAGCCAGTCGTAGACAAACTTTTCTTCTCCCTTCAGTCTATAGTCCCTTTTATAAAGGGATTTTAGAGAGTCGGAGAAACGGGAGGAAAAAGTACATAGGGTCAGAGAGATGTGGATATGGTACGTCGTGGGAGGTAGTTGCATTTTTTGGGTGGGAGAAAGCAAGTTACGTTCGCTTGTGCTGAATGAAAAAAAAAGGCGAAGAGAGCACAAAGTGCGTAACTGCAGCTTTCGGGGAAAGAGAAAAAAAGGGGGCCACGGGAGAAGGATGCAGTCAAAGTCATTGCGTGAGATAGGTTCTATTTATTAAAGTAGAGAAATGAGAGCGTTTGGTAAAAAGATCGAAATTTCGGGCTCGTGGCAAGGACGAAGGCATGTATTACTCAAATGGACTTTGAATATGCGCAACATATGGATGGATGAGTGTGCTGGAGATAATAGGTACTATTCGAATTTTATAGTGAAACGGATTTGAGTAAGGAAAATGTCGGTAATGTGATTCGGATTTAAACTTTAAAAATAATTTTTACTTTTAATCAGTAAATAACGTAATTTTGCTTGATGCATTTAGTACACGATTCACATAATTTGATGTTAGAAACTTAAGCATTCACTATATTGCTCATTTCAGATGCCTGTCGTTCACGAAAATCTAAAATGACCAGGACCAAACCTAGGGTTAATTTATTTTTCTATGGTTAATTCATGACTAGATGACACATAACACGGTGATTTCCAAATTCGTTTACATAATAAATTCAAATTCTTCTGCATTGGTCCATTTTAAATAACGTAGAAATCTCTGTATAAATCCGATATTTCTGAAATGAGAGTAAGCACAGCCTCCGTTTCTCCTTTTCAAGATGCTACGATTAAAAATATTTCTCTCAAAAGCTGGTTAAAAATCAGGTTAAAAATACATTGGGTATATTAAATGATATTCCACATTTCTATACGCTAAAGCATGCATAAAAGCATGTACGCACACGCATTTATGTACGCATTCCGTCTAACTTGTCTCCAATCTCCCCAAACCATCATCTCTGAATTTATCTGGAATGAAGAAATGGAACCGAACCCATTCTTAATGATCATCATCATCATCATCAATGATCGCCCTCGTCTTTGCACAACCACATCACTACCGAACCCTCAACGCGAAGGCCATTGAACTCTTGGATCAGAGCTCCACGTGCGGGGGAGGAATCTTCTATTTGGACTGCTCCAGCAAAATATTTTTTATAGTTTAACCCTCTTTTTCATACCATTTAATAGAACGCATAACGCAACGCATTGAGAAAGAGGAACGCAGCTCAAGTAAAGCTAGAAAGAAACAGAGACACGCACAATCACAAATCTATTCATTTTCCTCCATAAAGCAAACGAATGTAAAAGTTTGCTTCGCCCTCCTTTCCACTTTTTTCATGCGTTTGAATTGCACACAAAAGTCTGGTCTGCAATAGTCATTCGTGATTCGTGTATCCATTCACATTTGAGTTGCCCTATTCACCCGACGTCTATTCTGCTCCATGCAAAACGCACAAAACACACACATATAGCGCTAAAATGCATTTTCCTATTCACCAAGTTTCTCTGATACGTTCCTTGTCAAGACAGAGATGACAATGGGCTTTAACGAGCAGATGGATTTAACGATTGAACGATAAAAATTCCCAGGTTTAATTAAACTAACAATAAGAAAGTAATTCATAGAATTCAAGTACATCATTGCAGAGTAGGACGAGCAATTTCCGAAACAACTGGATACTACTGAATAGGAATGGACCAGAAACAGCGCTAATTTAAAGTTAAATGAGTTAAAATACTTTGTTTGAACGTTTGCAATTCAAACTTTTCAATAATCGGATGTAAGTTAAGGTTTGAATATCATGAATATATTAAAATCTTTAACTACTGCCATTTCATGACTATTCCACGACGTATTGAAAACGGATGTTGTATTTGATTAAGACTGTAGGATTTGAGTACATTCAAGAACAAAAGTACATCTACTTAACTATCATTTTAACCGTTCTCCGACCAACTAAAACCCGTAAACTACTGTTTGCCATCTCTGGTATCAAAAGGAGGGCTGTATAGAATGTGTGTACTGTAAAGAATTGAATGTTTTTTCCTCATGTCGTTTTCTAATTTCATTTTCCCCATTTGAATTCGATTCTCAAAAGCATTGCATTGCATAATATTGAACGTAGTGCGTGAGTTGCTGTTGCTTTTTTTTTCCTGCACCATCATCGTCGTCTTCATCATCATCATCAGCCAACATCGCATCGCCCTAACTATTTTTTCCTCCCTCCCTTTCCTATTGTTTTGTTCCTTCTTCGCTTCTCTTCCTCAGACAACTTGCACGCAGAAAACCGAGGTAATCGTGCTACTACTGCCATGAATGTCATATTACCAGTGGCATGTTTAAGTTGGTTTCCTGCTGCATCTCTCCCTCCCCTCCAGCTCTATCCATTCCAGTCCAGTGTGAATGCACCTTAACTCAATAGAAACTTTGATGGCGTGAATAAGTGCGATTGCTACTGAGAGTGACATGACATGAGATGATGATGCATCAATATTAATAGAGTTCCTCAATTTGAATCTATTGAATATTGGCTTGTATGGAATCATGCTCATCCGACAACCTTACTTACCAAATGGGTATTTATGTAATTTTTCTTGATCCCCAATTTCTGACGCCAGGCTTTTAAAAATTCTCAGGGTTTTTCAAGGTGACCTTTCCCTAAGAAGAAATTTGCTTTGAAGTCTAATCAATCCATATTACTTGTTTGGATATTTAATGTTGTCCTTACTTTTTCGGCTGACTTTAATGATGTGGGTAAGGATTTTAACTTTTTAACATAAATTCTCATGTACATATTCTGTTGGTGGAAAGCCGCTCTCATGAAGTCAAATCAATCCATATTATTTGTTTGGATATTTAATGTTGTCCTTACTTTTTCGGCTGACTTTAATGATGTGGGTAAGGATTTTAACTTTTTAACATAAATTCTCATGTACATATTCTGTTGGTGGAAAGCCACTCTCTGATCGCGAAACTTTCATCACTCAATTTTAGTATTATCTGACTCAGAATGGAGAATCGGTTTGTAGGCTCCGCTTAAACATGAAAGTATTTTTAAAAAAACATTCGCTGCTTGGGTATCAAAAGCGCGGAATATCCGAGTGCGCTCGCATCCTCTGTTACAACTTCCTATGCAATGGACATTATGAATCTCGATTATCAACTCCAAATACTCGACAGGAGGAAAGGAATTTCATGTTTGAACTAAAGTAGTGAAGCAATAACAATTTTTGGTGCGTCCACTTGCCATGGCTGAAGAAGCAACAATGCAAACGCATAATAACAAGGCGTATCTTTATTTCTTTGAGAGCATTGTTCAAAAACAGAGAAAAATGTTTCTTTCGTGGTTGCAGGGATGCTTAAGTGTTCTCCAAGATTCTCATGATCATGGCCACGAAGATTTGGTGCGTTGAGGAGGATACAAAAGTAGTTGGCAATGAAAATGAAAGCGAAAACACGTGAAGACGCGATAAAAAATCCTGCATAGTTGGGAGGGCATAGACTCCAAAAAAAGTCCATAAAAAGTGAGAAGTTGAGAAGAAGTGCATCAAGAAACAGCAACCAAATGCACTAGCTTTTCGTCTCCCTTTTTATACCACTTTTTTAATAGATACGCATAGTTTATATATCAACAGAAACGCAGCAGCGTAGCTGAAGTTCTTTTTCTATCAGCGTTTTTTCCTCCTGGTTAAATGATAGAAAATAGGTATACACGAGCAATGACCATCCTATCCAATCCAGACCCAAATGACCTTCAACTTCAACGCTTAGTTCAGCCATAATAACACTTTCCATTTTTTACTATTGTGTGCGTGTATCGTATCGTATCGGATTTTCATGAGTTTTGTTGAAGTATATACTTCAATTGGTCGTATCATCATCATGATCATCCCGCCTAAGCGCTTTTAATGTTGAAAATAAAAAAAATGTTGTTTTTTCGCAGTTAAAAGAGATTGGAATTACTTTGAAACACGAGAAGTGGGCGTAGGACAAGATATACTCTTCTGCTGGATAATATCCATTCCATTTTTGCTTATCTTCTCTAAAAATATTCATTAAGCTTAGCTCTCATTATTATTATTATGAAACAACTCAGGTTTAATGGGCGTACCAGAACAAATAGATTCATGCAATGCAACGTGCTTGAATTGGAGTTGAGATGATCTGTTCGGATTATTGTTTTTCCTTTTTCCTCCTAACTTAACCGAAGGAAGAGAGTCAAAGACGAAATTAAAAAGCACGCCAGAGCAAATAGGCGAAAGGAGAAAAAATGCTTTGTGCTATACTTAAAGTGCATTTATCCCTGAGCTTACTCCCGAGTCCAGAACGGGCCCGAGATGATTCAAATTGGCATCGTTTTTATCGATTTTACTTTATAAAGATGTTTTTTGTTTGTTTCTTAATTAAAG
>JAHZMX010004117.1:0-10230 GCA_027743895.1 Seira musarum
ATATTATCTGTGTTTTATGCGACATGAGTGAAGCATTGAATGTCGATAGAAAATTTGATGAAAATTTAATGTAACAACCATTTCGGACCACGCTTAGTATATCATGACCAAAACTTACCACTCCACCATAATGCTTATGCCTGATATAATTATTTCAGGAAAAAATGAATTGAGCTTTTGCTGTTGTGGTTTTTTGTGTTTTATTAATCCATAAATGAAGTAAGATAATTATAATTTTAGTTTAGAATTTTAATTAGCAGTTCATACATTTCTTAGTTCTTTTTTCGGTTCAGCTTTGCTTCATTCCACCAGTTGTTGATATCTTGAAATCTCAATCAACAAACCAAAAACTGAAACAACCAGCAAGATAATCTAAACCATAAAACATCTGGAAACTTTCCCATGTATTACCAAAGGCATAACATTTCCCACTTTGTCTTCAACCAATTGTGTAGGCGTCAAAAGCATTTGACGGTCTTGCACCCGTTTTGAATGAGCGTTGGCATAAAACTCTTGCAACCAACGATACGCTATACCTGCTTCAACAAGGTTCTGGAATATTTCCGCCATTCTGGTACTTTCTGGTGGTATGAAACCGTAAAAGAAATCAGATAGTGTGACCATCTTCTTGCCCATGTGACATCGGAGGCCTGTCTTAGCTTTCCCTCTCTTCTTAATTAAGTCGTTTCCCGCATGCAGGGAGGAATGAAGAACAATCCATTGCTGGAAATGGGTGATTTTGTGGGTCCCATTTCCAAATGCCAGAAGTTGGATAAAGTCGTCTCTTGATACGGCGATTCCTTTCTTATACATTTGTTCAGCTGCTTTCTGCTCCTCATTGATGTAAGGGGCATGTTCCACATTCTGAATTATTTTTCCGGTCTTGCCTGTCCAATCCAGTCTGAATATTGCGGTATAGTTGCTCTTCTCAAGTTCTACAACATCCTCAATTGTTTTGTCCTCATAAGGACTGACTAATTCGCTGGTCACTACGCCAGAGTAATAATTCAGTAAAACATTGCAGCAGAGAAGCCAAAGAACCAAAAGTTTGGATTTTAGAAATGCTTGTTTTACAATCGAGCTTGGAGAAAGTATTCCGAAAAAAGCGACAAATAATTCAAATCTCTCCCACGAGAAGTTTTCTTTCCCATCTTTCCCTATAAACCAGCTTATGTTGAGCATTGACAGCAATATTCCCCACCAGGTGTATCCATCGAACAAGAAAATGAGAGACTCAATATTGTCGTGTTCCTTTTTTGCTATGGCGCAATATACAAAATTGTGGGGTACTGGAGGAATCGCTACAAATTTGACTTGTTCCTTCGATTTTCGGTATCTTTTCCAAAATGTGTAAACCTTCCTACGCTTAATGTCACTTGTTTGCATATCGGGGATTATTGTGGGCATTAATCCCTCCGTATCATCATATTCTAGAAGTCTCCAGCTATAACGGGAAACCAGTGAACGGTTCAATCGTTCAGCAATTATGTTAGCTAGATTTACTGTAGTTGCGGCCGTTGGTGGTTGGAATAACCGACCGTATCTAACTTTCTGGTAAAATTCACGAAAGCTAGGATGCACACGTAGCGTGTCATCAATTTGGAACTGGTATGTGCCGTAGTCGTCCAAAGCTATGTGATTCGGATCAATGTCAGCGATAGCTTTTGGGAAAAATAAAAGAAATCGTATGATCGTGTACCACTTCATTTTGCACGCGTCTGCGAGCAAAGTACCCCGAAGTAAAAATATAAGTACTGAAGAACCTGTCACAAGCTTAGTCTGCTCCTCATTGCTTGGAAATTCAAATTTTAAGATATGATTATCTGGCATTGAAATACAACCACTCAAGTTTCCTTATTTCAAAGTTTTATCATTTCGTGACAAGTCTAATGCTACATTACGTTGTGATGCTATCAAGTTGGATATAGTTACGCAAGTAAACTTAATGCTCCATCTAGATTATTCGACATGAAAAAATGTTTGAAAGTTCAATCTTAATGACCACCTCTAAATGAATGTGATAGGCCGGACCTGTATTGTATATCGCACAGGCGTTCAAACTTTTAACCTTTGAATTAAACCTAAACATTTTGAATGAATCGAATGTATGTAATTTAGGGAGAAATAATTTGATGGAACACGTTAGCCTATATCTTACTAATCATATGGTTGTTGCTCATAAGCCCTTACAAAACAATGGCATTTGACATAAAAGTAGATGAAGTGCCACGTGTAGCTTGGACAAAAAATTTTAATACATGAATCATTTTTAATCAATATGAAGTTAAAAAAATTCGAAACTTTTCTCAAACTATCTGCAGTAACATCAGAACTACCATTTAATACCTTTTATTATATGCCAAAATGTCTTTACATGCTCATTTTGTACTTGTACATGCCCAGCCTCATAGATATTTTTTTGCTCAATATAGCATCAAACTCGTGAATTTTTTAGAACTTACAGATATAATACAAATTAAATATAGAAACAATGCTCATTTTGTACTTGTACATGCCCAGCCTCATAGATATTTTTTTGCTCAATATAGCATCAAACTCGTGAATTTTTTAGAACTTACAGATATAATACAGATTAAATATAGAAACTAGTGCCAAATGCTGGATCCTACTGCTCCGAAACTTGACAATAGAATCAAGGAAACGTCACTAGAAATAAGGGAATAGTTCTCCGATTGTTGGCAGCCACAGTAGTTTGTTCTATGCTGTCTTCATGCGAAAGGTACTCATTTAGGATTCATCACAGGTAGCAAAAAATTGCAATCTCAACCTGGTTCATTAGTTCATTCATTCCCCATTTTGTCTTACAGAAGGGTGTTCCAAAAGTGTAGTCCCATCAATTATCGCTATTTAAAAGTGTCCAATTTATGCGAATCAATTCATCGCTTCTGCTCAGCATGACCTTCGTACATAGTTGGTAATGCAACATATATCCGCTTCCATAAAATTATACCTTTGGTCACAATATTTGGGGTCGCTTTCCTTCATGAGCCCCAGAGAGTTTTCCAGCCATAAGCTTAACGTATAACGTTTGTTTACTAAAGTCGTTACTAGATAACACTCGGCCTCGTGTAACGATCATGGTCTTCCTATTTTTAAGCATTTAGCATCAGGTTTTGTGGTACTTCCGTCCATAGGTGCGTTTTTCCTCCACTTTTCCGTCAGGTCGTCATCAGGCATTCACTAACTTTCGATATACATCGACCAAATGTTTCAAGTTTTGTTTTGGTTCATGTTAGTGATAAATTGGTCATGTTACGGTGTAACCCGAACACAGTGAGCAAGGCTTTGTCGTATTACAGCAAATTCAGTTGAAATCAGGCTTAATGGCATTTGTTTAGCGTCATATAAGATTGCACTTCCGGTTTGCACGTTTTCTCTCTAAAATTGCTCATAGTTTCGATTTTTACCAATTTTTTTCTGTGAATTGTCGTGAAACACCTGGCTACTGGCGTTGCGAAAGGGTTTGAGTGATTTCGTCATGGGTTTCGCCGTCGGGGGCTAATCCGACTACAAAAGTTTGCTGGAACACTGATGAAGCGTTTCGGTGCGTTTAGATCGGGGCCGTCCCACTTTCTTCGGAGGAGCACCACTTGTCGTATTTCCATGTGAATTTAATAAGCAATATATTTTCTTACTACTGACACTAAAACCTAGGTTGGAAAATACGATTATGTTACTTTTCGGGGTCACTCATTGTTTGGAAACTCCCATAATCGGGTCTTCAACTTCTTTGGGTGTTTTTAAAAGCATTTTTGCGAATTTTTTTGTGAAATTTGGACCAGACGGAGATTAAACCATCTGTTATCAATTAGATATGCAAGCATATGATTTGGACAAAATGGCATCCACATTTGCATAGCAGAGATTATGGGACAATACTTTTGGAACAACCTTGTATATCACTTGCAAAATTTTCAGAATCCCAAAGTAAACCGGATTTGCAGTTTTCATCCCAAAAGTGTAATCTATTTGACAAATAGGACAAAAAAACAGACAAAATTACTACGCTCTATTTGGTTCAATGTTGATCAATTTTTGCTTTTTTGAATGTTTGTTGCGCTTTGCACGGCTGAATTATCTACATTTATATTCATTTCTTCTTATCATAATATTTTGAATCGGTCACAACGGTCGGTTGTGGTTACATACCCAGTAAAAAATAGTGAAATGCACAGTTGATGCACATTTGCAAAACAAACGATATGTATTCGGTTTGATGTCTTTAATTGTTCCTTGTCTCATGTATTCAATGCGATGTATTCAATGTAACAAAATTATTTACGACATCACATCACTGCAAACATTTCTGTCATGAGTGAGAGACATGTGACATATGTCGTTGATAGCAAAGAACGTGATATTTACTTGTTCGAGCATACTTTGAAAAAGAGGAAAGTTTGCTTAAACTGAACTTTCAAAATAATATGATCATGTCCTCGGATCTTAATTAAGTGCAACAAAAAGATATCTGCAGTAAGTACTTAAGCAAATATTTAGAGAATAAATAATATCTAATTTATTCATTTAGACTGACTCAATTTTCTCGCAATAGCATTTCTGACTTCAGTACCGAACGTTTCATCAACAGGATAAAAATTGTTATTCAATACTCTTTCCCTAATCTCTGGTGCTGCCCTATGAAGGCGATCTGCAATGGCGTTGACAAGGCGCTCTCTATGCTCAGGATCAACATCTCTCTCCAAAAATGTTCTGGGCTCTGAGAAATTATCTTCCTCCTGTTGATTCGGGTCATACCTGTTTACCAAACCCTCCTGAACTTGAAATTCCTTTTGTCTCGCTTCCATATCAACATTTCCTCCATCAAAGCTATTAGGATGGTAGTTGGGACTTCCACCACCATTAGATCCATGGCAAGATGCTCCATCGCGAATGTACGTGGTGACGTCTGAGAGTGGTTTATTCACAGGAATTTGTGGAAAGTTCACTCCCAAGCGGTATCTCTGCGCATCTTGGTAGGAAAATAGTCTTCCCGCGAGCATCCTATCCGGACTTGGTTCAATACCGGGAACCATATTGGATGGGGCAAAAGCAATTTGCTCAATCTGTGCAAAATAATTTTCGGGATTCTCGTTGAGTGTCATTGTACCAACAGGAATTAAAGGATAATCTTCCTCTCTCCAAGTGCGGGTAATGTCAAAGGGATTGGCTGGGTGGGCATTGGCCTGTTCGATGGTCATAATTTGAAGGAAGAGATCCCACTGGGGGAAGGTTCCATTTGCAATGGCATCAAAAAGATCTTGTGTCTTGTATTCAGGGTTCTCTCCTTCCAAGCGTGCCGCTTCCTCTATTGTAAGCGTCTTCTTGTCCTGTTTGGTTCTCCAGTGAAGCTTGCCATAGACAACCCCATCAGTGCGGTTTACGAGCTTGAAGGCATGGACGCTGAAGCCGTCCATTCTTCTGAAGCCATCTGGTCTGCCCAAATCAGAAAATAGGTGAAGAGTGTGAAAAGTGGATTCTGGTCGGAGACTGACAAAGTCCCACCACATATTTTGGTCACCCATATTAGTTTGGGGATTCTTCTTTCTGGAGCGGTTCAGATCAGCGAATAGCATTGGATCACGGATGGGAAATGTTTCAATATTATTTCCTACCATGTCATAGTTACCATCTGCAATTTAATTAAATTTAATTAGATTTATATTCTAAGTTTTGAATTTATTTCATTTATTATATTGCAAACGAAGTTTGGATCATTATGATCACTTCTGTATGTCTATCCACTTTATCTAACTTGGCTAAGGTTTGAGCTATTGACCTGAAATTTGGTGTGTAAGTAGTATAGGACAAAAGCAGTAAGCACATTTAATTTCAGTCAGTTAAGCTACATAGCACAAATTGGTAAAAAAAAACTATATTTTGAGAAATCTCGGATTCAGTTGAAAATCGATATATTGGTTTAATTTGGCATCATAAATAAGAAAATCGATGAATTACACTTCAACGTCCCATCAATTTTGTGCTATATAGCACACAATTGATCAAAAACTATATTTTGGAATGTTTCAGATCTACCTGAGAATCTGTACAAAAATGTAATTTGATGTGCTAAATAATAATATGAATTAATTAAACCATCAATTCGTGCTCTGAGGGAGTAACTGAAGGAAAACTATGATTTAAAAAATTCTCAAATATGCTGAAATCAAATGGTAGCTACGCAGTTGGACATTCTAATTCTAACATGTTCTTGAAAATCTTGAAATTGGGGTGATTACCATAGGAATATATCAAGATATGTGTTTCTGTCCTTTGCAACCTGACAAAAAATTATGCTTCTATTTGGTTGAAAAGTTATTTTAAATTAATCTAAATATTCAGGACTTCCCCTCGTTGACCAATGGCCTGAGATGCGGTCAAGCTAGGAACAGGTCGGCCATGGAGATTTGTAGCTCGTCCCATATTCGTGTTTCCATTATTCGCATTTGACCAATGCGGAAGCTGACATGTGGCGGCGGATGACTTTCCATCTGAAATACAATATTTTGATAAATACAGCTAATATTGCTAATTTAATGTTTTTGTATGAATGTCTTACTGTGTGCTTGGGCGACCACCAAAGTCGTGGATACGGCCACACACAACACAATTATTGTTGTCGTTCCCATCTAAAGCAGATGTGTGTGGGGTAAACTGATACTGTATTTCGATTCGATTGCAAAACTAAACTGAATTAATTTCGCACTTTGTGCTGATTTCTGGTTGTGGCGTTGCGAGACAGCAGCAACAACAAGGTCACATCACACACATTTTAGGTCTCTATTGTTTCTGAAAAATTTCGGTTGATGGGATGTCTATGCCTATTTATATCCTATCAATTTGCAACTTCCAATCGCAATCTCATCAAAATCAAGTGGTAAATTGAGTATTTAGTATTGACACAAAATATTGAAATGAATGTATTGAGATTAAAACACTTATTCTAAATCTTTCTCTCCGCGTCACAGCCAAACTCACAGTTCAAGGGAAAGAGAGACGGAGCACTCGAAGACTTAAGTAAGAAGCACATGTGCATGTCATAACATGTCTAACCTGAAAACATCACTTTCAAGTCAATCATCATTACGAAGAGCTTTTTGGATTTTTCGTTCTTTTTACCATTATTCTTCTGTTGATTAGATAACAAAATGGACAAATCCATTTCATTCTGCGATATGAGCATTTACGCACGCACATGAACTCTTGGAATTTTCTGTTGAAATTAAATACAACGCACATGAAAGGAGATTTCGTGCTTTTTTAGCATCCGATGCATATAGAATGACATGACTTTGACACCTCCACTTTAAAATTTTTATCGCAATTGCAAATAGTAGCTCATAATCCAATCAATGAATGAAAAATTGAAACGGCTTAGAGGATTATGTTTTACGTCAAGGTTAGAAATTTAATTACGTTGTGTGGAGCACGTGTTTTTCGCCTCGATAGCATAGGTTGCTGCAGGGTTTGTCACTTGGGTGAATTGGATACACAGACAAAAACGGGTTATCTCCAACCAAGTCCATAACTACCAACCATTCGAATAGATCAGACTTTTCTTGTCCTCCAAAATGATGTTTTGCCCATAAAACTCATTTATATCTCCACAACTGCCACCGCAGACACTGCTGTCATGTTCTCCAACATCCAACATATTCATAAAATGTTTTATGGGTGTGTGATACAGATCAAGTGAATGTCAATTAACTGATTAACTACCTATTGTAATCATGTCTGGAAGTTGGGTAATATCTGAACACATTTCATCATTACATTTTGTTATGACGCATTCGATCGATTCAAAGGACAACGATGAACAATGCATACTTCATTCTTTGATTTATGAATACTTAGGCAGATTGAGTGCGAACTTTTTCTATGGAATAAATACAAACACAACACACCGGAAATTAATTCATAAATAATGTGATATTGAGCCTGATCGAACCTGTTATGATATTATATGATATGATCCGGTTACAAATATCATGAAGCGATTGTGTGATATTTTGAGGAAATCGGTAAGTACGTTATACATTACAAATGCAGTCATTCATCGAAAATGTGAAGTGATTATTTTTGTAAAAGGCCGAATGTTTTAATAGACATTGAAATTGATACAACAATAAAGACTTTAATCAGTGAAGAAATGAATTTGGGACGTAAAAAATTTTTTATGGTTGTGGTTCCAGACAAAACTTATTTTGCGTTCAGTATCCCATAAGCTTTGTCTTATTTGATTGATTTTTTTTAAAGCCAGAATAAAAAAAGGAAACCACACTTGTTAAAGCTTGTTATGACTTCGACTTTAACCCGTTCTGATCGACGCAATGGCCAGACACTTATTCCGCGATTTAACATTGGAATGCATTGGACACTTATTTCTGCAGGATAAGCAAACGGCAAATGTTATTTCGAATTTTAAACTTTGGGTATGTAAATTAATCAATTGCATCATAAAGTTAAAAGACGGCATTTTTTCTTCAGCGTAAAATAGCAAAACTGGTAGGAAGGAGCAAGTACGAAGGCAATGAAGGATATACGTCTGAATGCAAGCAAGGAAATCAGCAAGGGAATGCTCGGAGGGAAAATGGATTGCATTTTGGAGCTAAATCAGAGGGCAGTTAACAGGAAAGAAATCGGTACGACGATACTTCAGTAGTAATTTCATTACAATAAATTTAAAAACATGACTCAAAAACATCGTTGATTATTTGAGTATAATTAATATATAGTGCGTGCATGCCGCTAAAGAAACTTTCAGTTCTGGTTAAATCAAGACTGTGGGTTTTTTTTTCTCTCCGTACTTCAAAAAGATTTGCATCTGCTTATCGTTACAGGCTTACAAGAACGCTCAGGAATATATGTGGACAAAACGATAATTATGTTGGAATTTTACTTTAGTAATAAATACTACGGGATTAAGCGTATCAAAAAACCTGTTACTTGCATCCATTCTGTTTTTTATTGATTAATGTCTTATGCATTTCCAGTAATTTATATCTAGGTGTATGCGCATGTGAAGCTTTTAAAGTATAACGTAGAGTGGTACAGAATTCATATAACAAACACTATCAATTTCATACCTTTTTGGTACAATTATTATCGACAGTCTTGAAAATTATAGCTTAAAAATAGGAAAGAGTAATGGATACTTCTAGGAATGGCAAATGGGTTTAAACGGGTATGGACAAAATAGGGTTTTTACTAAATTATCCCTCACCTGCTATCAGATGGGTTTTAACGGATTTTAATGTGCAAAATGAAACAAAATTAAATTGTGGCTAATCAAAACGCGCGTACATGTAGGGCACGTGAATAATTAATATGGCCTATTTTTATGACTGCGTCGTTATCGCGCAGTACGTGCGTTGTTTGCAGCTTCTTAAATGTCGAGTGGATAGGCAGGATCATGATTAACATTTTGTTAAAGAGTTATTCGTAATATTTGCCCTGGATCTAATTAATTATTTTTACCCATCTACCCATTAGACCCCTTTTTTATCCGTTAAAACCCACATCCAGTGGGTTTTTTCCATAAAACCCAGGTAAAGTACCCTGTCTGGGTACTTCATTTAAATATAGTTAGACCACCACGCCTTCCGTTAAAAAAATATGTTTCATTTTTCTGTAAAGTGACAGCCTGCTTCATTCATTTTTACGTTACAGACAAACATTATTACAAAAATTGTAAACCCAAATTACTGAGCAGCCATACAGATAAAAATGAACAACCGAGCCATAGAATGTGATGCAAGTTGCAATGCAATCAGTAGCTCTGCACGAGATGCGACTGCGACCCAAAAATGGTGAGTAAATACGGTGGGCATGAACTTTCCGTATTTGGTGAAATAAGTAGATCGGGGACTCGAAGTCCCATACATGTCGCAGGTCTAAAATTGAATTAAATAGGAGGAGAATGGCGCTACAATCAAACAATGTGTCACTGAAGGCCAGAATTTCTATTTTATTGTATTTGTTTGCTAAGTATTACTTCCACTTCGCCCCTTAATTACAATAGAGTTTAAAATCAGAATCCCTGGCTTCTGGATTTTCCTTCTGATC
This sequence comes from Seira musarum, assembly GCA_027743895.1. Taxonomy (NCBI): domain Eukaryota; kingdom Metazoa; phylum Arthropoda; class Collembola; order Entomobryomorpha; family Entomobryidae; genus Seira; species Seira musarum. The sequence continues at coordinate 10,084 of JAHZMX010004117.1, forward strand.
TAGAAGCCAGGCCTTGCAGAAGAAGAGTTTAAGGCTAGCCGTTGCGTATTAACGTAATTTGCTAATAACTTTGGACTGGATTTAAATTGTAAACACGTCGTTAGCGCATCTAAAAGAGCAGCTTCCGGCGCATCCCCTGATATTACA
>JAHZMX010004118.1:0-22770 GCA_027743895.1 Seira musarum
CAGACGGACAGACGGACAGACGGACAGACGGACAGACGGACAGACGGTCACGGCAATCTCAATACTCGCTTAGCTACGCTCAGCTACGTAATAAATAATTCGTTCATAAGTTGTAACGTAATGCGACAGGGACAAAGAGTAAAGCGAATATAAAAGCCGAAAATTTCAATATTCAAGGCATTCACAATTGAGGTTCAAGTTTCATCTTTAAATGCACATAACAAAGATTCTTCAGGTTTCCGAAAGTATTTTTCGTCTGACGTTTCCAAACAGCAGCAAGATGATCAAGTGTTTTATTCTCGCCGTGGTGGTGTTTTCCACATCCGTGCTAGCGGTAAGAATACGACATGTTTAATTTCAATTTTAAATATTTTCCCTGAATAATTTCAGAACAAAATAGATGCAGTTATTTATGTTCTTCATCTTTACACAGGGCCCATCATCACCATTAGATAATTTAGAATGCTTGGGTCACAAGGTGAACATGAACCGGAAGCAATTGATGAACATAATGGAGTGTATTGAGGAGGCAGGTATATACTCCTCCGAATCGGCATCCAACGTAGAAAACTTAGGCGTAAGATATAGGATTTTACATACAAATTTAGTTTTCTTTCACTCACTCATATCATTTCCATTTCTTGGGATACACTTTTTTAGACATTTGGGCGATGCTTTATGAAGAAGGAAAATTTGGTAAACGCCATTATCCTGCATAAAATTTTAATTCATGGACTATCGCACACTTTGGTTTATTTAGCATTCAAACTACATATTTGCTTCCATCTTACTTTCAGGGCGACAGTTTCACCGGAAAAGTTGACCGTGAGAAGGTAAACGTGCATGATACACTGAGTACTGTAAAAAATATTTATGACTTTTTATTACTCTTCACAGTTGTTTGCCTTCATTGACCGCACCATGAAACCGGATCAGGTGAAGGCTCCTCTTAAGAATTTCACTGACAAATGCTCCCAAAACACTAGTAAGAATTTCCAATTCCTCCCGATATTTTAATTCTTACAAAAAATAGCTCATAATTAAAAATGCACTTATTTGCAGGCCAATTTGGTCAATTTACTGCGTGTGTAATCAACGCATTCTCTTACGTAAGATTTTATTGCGACTAATTAAATACTGAAAAACAAAGTTGGTCTTAATTGATCGGGCAGGTAAGTGTTAAATCAAACAATGTGTGTATTTTTATCCACGCAGGTGTGCTCAGGATTTGCGGATGAGGGATCGTTTCTTCCTCATGGCTGGGAAGGACATGGGTACTAATTTAATTTCTCCATAAATGAGCATATGAATGCAAATAATATTAAACCAGTAGACGAAATGTAGACAATGCAACAACGCAAATTGGCAATAAAACATGCAATTATTTGACAACAGTTGAAGTACTGCCGAATTTATTGACGCCAAATGCATTGCAAACTGTTGTTATCATTAAACAAATACAAGAGCTGGTACGTAGCTGGTAAATTTTTAAAATGTGGACAGAATCTGGGAAAAATATTTATAATTATTACGATATAAACACGTCTAAATATTGCATATTATTGCACAAGTGTTGACTAACTAAATAGAGACACTCATTTCCATCTCACTTACTTGGCTCTCATGAGAACAACGTTTCATAACATCTTGAGCTATATTTAGAAAATGCACCTTGTCTTCAAACGTCCATTTACTCACATTAAAATACTTATTCTCTCTATTCTTACATGCAGATGACATGACGTTTATAATAATTGATTTTAGAACCATGCTCGTTTGGCTGATGGGTATCAGATTGGACCGTAATTTATATGAATTAATGAGCAGGTAAAACAATTTTTATTCGACATTTTTAGGGGAGAAATAAAGTATTTTTCCTTTTTTTTAAGAAATTGTCATCAGGATGATCTACTAATTTGAAAGTTAAGTAGATAATCGGAAATTCGGAAAGGTTTTGTTGATGTGCGAGAATAGAAAATGAGCATAAATTTATTCTGACGAGACAGCAAGAGAACCAGAGTCAGAGTTGAAGATCCAAATACTTGTTTAGCATTTTAAAGAGCTGTTGAGGTTTATAACATTCTGGGAACACATTTTGATCTCTCATGAAGATTAATTGTGTAACAGCATTCAGCAAACTAACGATTATCCTGGAAACATCCGGGTAGAGAGCATTGTTATCCAATCAATAATGAAACACGGTTTAGAAATCTAATTTAATTCAAGCATTCTTTGTACAGGAAATATCCAAATTCCAACATATAAATTGGGCAAGTGGTTCAACATATTTTCATACACTAATGTTAGCCTTCATACAGTAATAGAAACGCAAAAAGCGCTTGTAACAACAACAACCGAAAATGATACCGGCAAAGTTTATCTTTGTGGGGTTAGCGGCTTTCTGTGTAACTTGTGCCCAAGCGCAGTACAATGTGCGACCTAATACTCCAGTCAACATTCAGTGGAATAATGTTGGGGTAAGTTTTGCTAAACCTGACCTGACCTATCTTCATTCACAAGTACCTGAGCGAATACATATTTTTTTTCAGGGCGTACAAGTTCCCGTGACGGTTTCAGTGAACCTTACCGCTGCAAACACTGGATTCCGCCGCACTAATTTTCCTCGTACCAGAAGAGTAGAAAACAGAATGAATGAAATGAACCGACGCAGAGATGACGAGAGGGGTCATATCATAGCGTCACAGCTTGGAGGTCCAGCACAAACGTGGAATCTTTTCCCGCAGTCAAGGAACATGAATAGAAATGCAGGGGATAGGCCAATTTTAGCATCTTGGTGTGGAGTGGAAAATGATATTGCGGAATTTCTCCGAGGAAATAATAATAGATACGTTGTGTACCAAATTAGCTTTTCTTATAATAACAGAAATGAGCCAAGACGGCCGTCTCACGTTACAGTTGTGGCGACGTTCTATGAAAGAAATAATATTGTGAATCAAGTCCATGCACCATTGCGGAACGCCCTATTGTTGGAGTTCCCAGATGCTAATTTTTAAAAATATCCTTGACACGTCTCATTTTTGCCCGATTTAAGAATTACTTATGACGTGAATAGATTTGCTTTTTGGGTGACACTGGTTTAAGGTCCATATATTTTTAGAATTAAAATCCATAAAATAAAAATTACAGATGTAAATTCAAAATGTATTCTTCAACAATGCATTTGCCAATTAAAACATTTTTATTTTATTTCTGCAGATGTGAGAATGTACGTCATTTTTATGTGCCAACTGTGCTACAAGCGCAAGCGCAATGTTTCGCTTCTTTTTTCTTGGGACTTTCATCAACTTCAATGTAATGAAAAAGGAAAAAAACTGGTAAAACGGAAAATTACAAGAGGTAAATACAAATTATAGTTCAGATGTTCAATTTCAATTAAAAATTAATTCGTTCATAAGTGGTAACGTAATGCGACAGAGACAAAGAGCAAAGCGAATATAAAAGCCGAAAATTTCAATATTCAAGACATTCACAACTGAAGTTCAAGTTTCATCTTTAAACACATCTAGAAAAGATTCTTCAGGTTTCCGAAATTATTTTTTCGTCAGAAGTTTCCAAACCGCAGCAAGATGATCAAGTCCGTTATTCTCACTGTTCTTGCCGTGGTGATGTTTTCCACATCCGTACTAGCGGTAAGTATACGACATGTATAAATTCAATTTTAAATATTTTTATTTAATTTCGGAACAAAATAGATGCAGTTATTTATGTTCTTCATCTTTACACAGGGCCCATCATCACCAATAGATAATTTAGAATGCTTGGGTCACAAGGTGAACATGAACCGGAAGCAATTGATGAACATGAAAGATTGTTTTGAGGAGGCAGGTGTATACTCCCCTAGATCGATATCCAACGTGGAAAACATAGTCGTAAGATATAAGATTTTACATACAAATTTAGTTTTCTTTCACTCACTCATATCATTTCCATTTCTTGGGATACACTTTTTTAGACATTTGGGCGATGCTTTATGAAGAAGGAAAATTTGGTAAATGCCATTATCTCTCAATCAAATTTTAAATTATGGACTATCGTAAACTTTGATTTATTTAGCATTCTAACTACATATTTGCTTCTATCTTACTTTCAGGGCGACAGTTCTACCGGAAAAGTTGACCGTGAGAAGGTAAACGCGCAAGATAGACTGACAATGAGTGAATGCTGTAAAAATATTTACGACTTTTTATTACCCTTCACAGTTGTTTGCCTTCATTGACCGCACCATGAAACCGGATAAGGTGAAGGCTCCTCTCAAGAAGTTCACTGACAAATGCTTCCAAAACACTAGTAAGAATTCCCAATTCATCTCGATATTTTAATTCTTTTTTAAAAATAACTTATAATTAAATGTACACTTATTTACAGATCAATTATGGAAATTTACTAAATGTGTAATGATCGCATTCTCTGACGTAAGATTTTATTACGACAAATCAAATACTGAAAAAACGAAGATGTTCTTAATTGATCCGGCAGTTATGTGTTCAATCAAGCAATATGTGTATTTTTAATTTTTACCTATGCAGGTGTGCTCAGGATTTGCTGACGAGGGATCATTTCTTGTTCCTGACTGGGAAGGACCTGGGTACTAATTTAATTTCTCCATGAATTAGAAATTTGAATGCAATTAATATTAAACTAGTAGATGAAATGTAGACAATGCAACAACGCAAATTAGCAATAAAACATGCAATTATTTGACAACAGTTGAAGTAGTGCCGAATTTATTTAATTATTGCACGCCAGATGCATTACAAAGTGTCATGTTACCATTCAACAAATACCGAATCAGTAAAGCTGGTATGTATATGTAACTGGTAAATTTTTAAAATGAGGATAGAATCCGGGAAAAATATTTATAATTATTACGATATAAACCCTTCTAAATATTGCATATTGCACAAGTATTGACTAACTAAATAGAGACACTCATTTCCATCTCACTTACTTGGCTCTCATGAGAACAACGTTTCATAACATCTTGAGCTATATTTAGAAAATGAAGCTTGTCTTCAAACGTCCACTTACTCGCATTAAAATACTTGTTCTCTCTATTCTTAATTACGTTTAGATTGTCTTTGTCATACGTTGCCAATGCCACTCCTTCCCTGCTAGGCCCTGCATGCTCTACAGCTAATGGATGAAGACAATTCTCATCCCACTCTAAACCCAATTTATCTAACAATTGAGATATTTCTAGTTCTGGTTCATCGCACAATCTTTCATACCTCAGCTCAATGTATTCAGATTCGGACATTTGTGAGCCATAATCCTTCCCAATTGTCACAAGCTGAGTCCACATTTCTGCTCTACTTTTTGTATCACTTCCGCACCATTCAAAGCCCTTTTTGTATGATGATTCAAGGGAATTCACCACGTCAATCCCATTCCGGATGACATGAACAAATACAGAGTCTGGGTAGAGCATTTTTATAAATGGAATTAGCAGGACGTACCAAGGAGTGTGGTCAACATATCTCTGCCCATTTGTTTTACAAAGTGAGCCAAAAATTTCATTCGAAAAATTCCTGAGGGAATCAACAATTCCCTCTCGACTGGTGTAGTTTTGTAAAGGAGCAAAACCTCGTTTGTTTTTGCCTTCGAAAAGATCTGAAAATATTTGCCATAATGGGAGCAAGAAAAGACTTTCTTCCGAACCAACTAAATTCCGGTGAGCTGAGAGTATTGAACCTACCAGCGTTGTCCCGGAACGGGGACATCCGACAACAAAAATTGGTTTTATTATTTTAGAGGTGGTTGGAGGATTTGTCGTCGCCAACACTTTTTGGAGAGACATTTTCAAGTACCTGTGAGGAAACTCCGTCAGGGATGGAGTGAGTTTCCCAATTCTTTCTTGAATTGCCCCAGCAGAAATTGTTGTTTTGTATGGCGAACAATGCTTCAGTGGCTCCAGAAGCTCAGGTTTTAGTTCATTAAAATCCCCAATTTGATAAATCGGTCCATCTGGACCTTTTCCCTGCTTAAATCCCATTTCACACAAATTCTGCTCCAAATGTTGAACCAAATAGGAAATAAATGGTTCTTGGTATGAAAATCCTAAATAAAAATCACCAAATTCACCATTCTTGCTTTGACAAAAGTCTTTGGCTAAAGAAACACTGGAAAACTCCTTCCTTTCATTTAAGGCAGCAATTGCTCTAATCAAATTCCTTGTAGCTAAGTTACGCAATTTATTGTAAAAAGTGGGATTACCAGCAGCAATAATGTTTGGACTGGTCATAACCCCAATGAAGAATCTTAGGAGAAGTAGTTCAGATGACAAATACTCTCTACTTTTCTCAATCTTTGGAATATTCCATTCTCCTCCAGAAAATATTCCCTGAGCTTCACATGCTTTTTGAAGGAATTCGTAAGAAATCAAGATTTTGCTTTCGTAAGGAACTTCATTATCGACATCCATTCCATACCGGAAGTGAAGCTCTTTCACAAAATTTATGATTCTATTTCTTCTTTCAATGCTTGTGTTCCTCGCACAGAAGACGATATCCAAGTCACTTGAAGGTCGAACAAGTTTATAGGCATATGATCCATAAACAATAACAAAAAATGATTCATCATCAGAGAATTCGTCACAGCAGAATTTTCTAATTTCACAAATTATCTTTGTAGTCCTTTCACAAAGTTCTTTCCATGAGAGGAAGTCGCTGTCATGAGTCACCCCAATGTTGTTTCGCAAGGATTTTTCTTTTTGCGAGACTTCAGATTTTTTAGAAACATTCATAGTCCCGTGACCCATTTCAGTAACGGATTTTAATTTTAAGCCAACAAGACGGTTGTACTCGACAGCCCCAAAATCGCAAACTTTCTTAAGCATTCTTTCAATATCCTCAATTTTTAAGATAGGATTTCCACTCATAAACCTCAATGGCCTGAGCATTGTCTTCGGCCCATGAGAAAAGACATTAGACAAGTCGGGGATGCTGAAAGAATGCAACCATACTTCCCCTTTTTTCAATAGATTTTGTTGAATTGATTCATTCAACCGATTCAATTCACAAATTAATTCCGGATTTCTACAAATTTCCTGATAATACGCAGTGGGACAATACATGAATATAACAGAGTGCATATCAATTTTGGAATTGATTAGAAGAAGATCATTATTATTTTTAATCATATTCCCTAAATCCCTTGCCATTTCGCACCTCTTCTCAATCGTCTTGGATATCCCATCAAGACCAGAATTTTTCAGGAGAATGTACAGCTTCAAACTGAGGAAGGGTTTACTCCCAAAGAAAGGTGTAAGCTGACCAAAACTATGTTCCTCTCCTGTAATGATATCTTCAGGCCTTCGGATCAACTCCAAATGTTTTGGATTTTTGATGAGGAGTATGCTAACGCAGTAGGAAACATTCAGAGTTTTGTGGGGATCGAATGTGATACTATCAGCAAGCTCGATCCCCTCAAGCTTGCCTCTCAGATTTTGAGAAAAGAGAAGTTGAGTTCCATGGCAACCATCAACATGAAGCCATAGCCCATACTTATCACAGATTTCACGAAGGCTTTTAAAATCGTCAATTGTCAATGAACGTGAATCACCTGCGTAGCAAACAAGGAAAAATGGTTTTCTCCCTTCTTCAATCAAATCACGAATGAGTTTTTCCAAAGCTACCAAATCATATTTGAAATCAATGACGGGACATTGCACAACATTCTCCTCGCCAAGGCCTAACCATCCGGCAGAGAGACGGGAACTGTAGTGATTTATTGACTGCGGAACAATGATCGAGAATTTGGGGGATGATTGTGACATTCCCCGTTTCATTGTTCCAGGAAATGCCTTTTCCCTGGCTAGGAGGAGCGCTATTGTGTTTGAAGCTACTCCACCGGATGTTACAAATCCACCAACGTCGACAGGAGACTTTAGGAATGTTGTGCAAGGATATCCTACCAATTCTCGAAACCAGTTTAGGACAATCATTTCAATAACTGTTCCAACTGGTGAGCATGGAAACCAGTTGATCAAGTTTTGATTTAGGCTTGATATTAAAATGTCACTCACAAAGCTGGCGGTGGAGTTGCCAGAATCGGGGAATGCCATTGAGTTAGGTGATGCGTAGTTTGTGCAGAATGGAACTAGGTCTTTCTCAATTTTGGAAAGAATATTATTCAAAGGGGACCCTGTTTTGGGAAGTGGTTCTAAAAGTTTTTCGATGAGCTCATCAAACCCCATGAAATCTACTATCTTATCCCTAAGCTTAAAGTCTAGACCAATTTGAATTGCTTTGAGGAAAACGTCCTTCTGCAAAGATTCATCTGCACGATTGATGTAATTGAAAGATGAGTTGTCAATTGGCAAGTTATCCACTTTGTTAATCCCGTAACGTTGCATTTCATCCACTTTAAGGGATGTTACGGGATGTAACTGTTCTCCATCACTCAGATCGACCTCCTTGTCTCCTCTTTCCTGTAAAATGTAATGCAAAAGACACAATGAGAACTTCCACTACGAAGTCTGCATTGTATACATTCTTGCACATGCAATTTTTCATTGGATTAAAATTCCACCACGCGATCTATAAAGACGTTTCCTACGTTTCACTCACAGAAGCTGTGATATAAGGTCATGCTAAATTTAAATCTGTAAAGTAATTAATCAAATTATTTACCGGGTATGATGAAACAGTTTTTGCAAGCATTTTCAAAAAATATTCCAGGCTTTCCTTCCTCCAAGTCGTACAATCTGTGTCTTTCAGTACTGACCTTAATTGAATTGGAATATTGGAAACAAGAACTTTCCATAAAACCGTTTTCTTATAAAAATATCTTTTTGTTTCCCGCTTAATAAGTTCAACTGATTCCACTTACCAAGTTTTTAGGAACAAAAACTTGAGCTATTACGTGAGGATAATATTCTAAATTATTGAGCAGGTTCAGAATGAGGATAAAGCACTAATGTATTTTAAGAATTTGAAACAATCAAGTTCAACGATCAACGATATTAGATCACAAGTCATGAACAGGAAATAGCAAACAGCCAAAATATTTTGTGACTGTTCTTAGACCCGTTCACTTCTAGCTTGGCTTTACTCCCGAAGTTTTGGAACTGCTCTTTAAATTTAAAGTGAAACAAAATTGAAACGGCAAACAAAGTCCAGTACTTTGTCTCAATAAGTCAACACGAATGCCAAACGGGATGAACCTAACAACATTATATCACTTTGATTTCCAAGTAACACAAAACATTAAATTACTCACTTTTCAAGTGGTAGGCGTGGGAAGGTTATGTGCATATTTCAATGCGATTGACATATCATTTTCCTTGAATTTCAATGAATTTCGGTGCAAACAAGTAAATTCGCAATATTCACTGAAATATCATGGGGCATGGCATGACTTTGACATAAACATTCACAACTTGTTTTTCTTATCGTAAGTATGGGTTCAGTTTGTCTGAATGAACTAACTGTTATTTGTAATTTTAAAGATTAACACGGCTTGAGTGAAAAGCAAGTTTTTGTGCTATCTTTGGCTTCACACTTTTCGTTGTTTTCAAATGATTCAAGTCGTCCTTGGTTACATGCATCTTCACTGGCTATGGTGCAAATGTTTTTGTTACATGAATTGATAACACATGCCTGTCATTGTCATGATTCCTCTTCCTTGTAAATTATACCATATACCACCACCGTTATCAGGAATACCAATTCTCAGCTAAATTTAAGACATTTCAAGATAAAGCCCTACTATAAGACTTTATATTTATTGCAAATACTGGCTGAACATTTAACATTTCTACAGTCGAAAAAGCTTTATTTTCTAACATCATCAATTTTATCTTGAACATGTCAATTAAGTCCACAAGAATCCGTTGTGTCATTTAATGGAGTATTAAGATGAGGACTTCTTCTAAATATTAGCAGTGCAACAAGATTTTCATTGTTTTAAAAAATGGCATGTCATTTTTCCCTAATGCAATGATTTTTTCATGTGAACTTCTTACTTATCAAAAATTTGCATAAGCGAAAGCAAGCAAACGTACCAGTGACCTCAAAAGAATGGTTTGTGATAAAAAAACGTTTTGATTGATTGATTGATTGATACACCGTAAAAGGGCATATCCTGTCCCAGAAGTTAATTACTTATTTGATATCGTACTGACGTATCCCACCCATTCTCCAGTATATTCAACGTTACTCTAATAAGGTTTTCATTTTGACATTGAAGTCTCAACACCAACACCCCAACGAACAGAGAATTCATTAGAAACTCAAAGTCTCATTGCAACTTGCATATGTCATAGTATTCGCCCTTCATAATTCATATTCATAATCATTAGTATTTTCAGTTCTTCCAGTGTCATTGAATGTAAAGAGCCGCCAATTAATTTAGCATACTTATATGAAGTTCATTGCAAGAGTGTCATGATGAAGTTGTGAAATTATTGATAAGATAATATATGAGAGCTGGCTTCTGGAGTATATATGTACTTTTGGGTCACATTGTGCGGCATTAAACCGTTCACATCAATCAACAAATTCATTAACTGGCACAAACCAAATCATCGTATATTTTGATATTGATAAGGAAGAGTCCAATCCATTATATATTGAGTAGTGAGAATTTTTAACGTTTTTATTCTTCCTGGTCAACTGTATTTCAAGACGTTTTTAAACGTTTTACAGTACCTAAAATGTAGATCATTCAATAATGCTCGAAGCGAAATTCATCTATAACGGTCATGAATTACAAGCGATTTTATCAAAATCCTTGCAATGGTCCTTTGATGTTGTAAGTGTTGCATGCGCATGACTCACTTAAAATTAATTATGAATTAGGAAAGGAAATTCCTGGATCTTTTTTACACCCATTACAGAATTCGAATTCGTTGAGGTGAATTCAGGTGAGGTACCAACCTTGACCTACTCGACTTTGGCTTTTGATTATGATTCCTGGTTTTGTTTCTTATTGATCAGTGATTTCCAATTTTTGAAAACACACATACTTGTCCAGAGTGGCCACTTACATTACAAAACTTGTCCACTATTTGGAACTTTTACTGCTTAATATTTTAATAAATTAGGTAGGTGCATAATTACGTAAGCATGACGAAAGTTATCCTAAAATTTCACAATGTGAAGCGATGAGGATGTTTTCTGGTTATATATTCAGTGATCATGTATTTAGAAATGACGTTTGTTATCTCTTCTGATTCTCATCAATCACCTACTGCAATCGCATACTGATACAATAAAAGGCAGTAAAAGTACGATCCAAAAGCCGGTGAGTTTTTTGGGGGATAAATCTTATTTCTTTTAGTGTGTGTAGTCTGATCAATTCGAAAATTAAGATGGATTTAAATCTAAAATTTTTATTTCTGGCACTTTTGTGCCTTTTATATGTGTCCGCTAATCCAGGTAAATAATTAATAAATTAATCCTAAATTCAAATAAGCAAATAAATTAATTTTTTTATATAAAAAATGAAATTGTAGTAAAACATGCCGACGAGATGCGTTTTGCGGGATCCGCGGACGGAAAAGATTTTTATGCATTGCTAGCATATCAAGGAAGTATGAATGTAAGTTTAGAACTTCAATTAAACTATAAATCCAATCATTTTACCCGCTCCAGATTCAAACACATTTTGACTTGAAGTGGAGATTATTTTAAAAACGAATGTATTAACAGACATGGAGTCAAGCTGGTCATGCATGTCGTGCAGTTAATATGACTTTGGCGGAAATCACTTCACCTGCTCAAGCACAAGTAATTTTTGAGTCCTGGCAAAACGGATCAATTTGGTGTTGCAGTAAGTCGATATTATTAATTTTTACATTTTACCATCTGAAAATATATCAATCATCATGTGCATTTTACTGAGTAAAACTACATGGCTATTTGTGTCTGTACTTCAGCTTATTGGACTGGTGGTAGAGACGCCCTTGAGCTTCGCCAGTTTTCATGGAATTCCACTGGCTTGGACATATCCCAAACTGGTCCTGAACTCTCCTTCCGTCCAAATATGAGGACATGTCTCTATCTTAGAGTCGATACGGGACTAGTAGAACCCTCCGTGTGTCACAATACGAGCACAAGGGGATATCTTTGTCAAGAGCCTTCCCAACGACCGAGGCGTGAGATAACCAACTTGCCTTTGGATGATGATAACTCCAATTGGTAATTTCTCAAAATATTTTTTAAAAAGCTTAATGTATTGACAAATTGGCCCCAGTCCCGATCCAAGCTTGATCCCGTTGACCTTCAACATTTCTAGCAAAACAACTGTTGCCGAAACAATTCCTGAGATGCCCACAATTGCATTTGAGAAAGCCGTTGAGAAGCAGAAATTTGTAGATGATATGACTTATGCTGGTTCAGCCGACGGAAAAGATTTCTTTGCGTTTTGGGCACCCTATCCAAAAGATTGGTTCCGGGCTGGGGAATCATGTCTGGAAGTTAGCATGACTCTTGCTGAAATCACTTCACCAGCGCAAGTTGCAGCAATCCAGGAATCCTATCAATCAGGAAATGTCGCATGTTGCAGTAAGTATCTCGGATCCTTTCAAGAAGACCCAGTGTTCATTTGATTTTATCAAAAACATTTTTTTCAGCTTACTGGTCCGCAGGAAGGGATGCCCTGGAAGCGCGCCAGTTCTCTTGGAACTCAACAGGTATCGATGTATCTCAAACTGGACCTGCACTTAGGTTTGCTCCTGGATTGGAGACCTGTCTGTATTTTAGGGTGGATTCCGGTAAACTTCATCCAAGTTTATGTGCTCATACTCTACCATCCAGGTCTTATCTTTGTGAAAGGAAATCCGAGTCGTGAATCGAATAAAATGCAAAATTCTGCAAGCCAAAAGATTTTTTTTCCAGTGGAAAATATTTGAACGCGGAAAATTTTATTCAATAACATTTTTTTTACAATTTCATTTTCCAATTAATTAAAAATCAGTTTAATAATAAAACAATTATTTCTTTATTTACTATTTACTTTCCAAAATCTTCCAGCAACGAAATCATTTTAACAACCGTATTACACGAGCTACCTTCATTCTCCCCAACAGATCTAGCTTTCGCAATCATCTCGAAAGCCATGCGTTTTTTCCTATCTGTAGCAAAAGCAATCACACCAGCTTCAATTTCACCTAAAATTCGATCACATTTTGACAACAATTCTTGTTTAGCTTTGCTTAAATGCTTATATTTTGGGTTAATCTCTAACAAAGAAGCATGATTGTTATCATTTTCCTTGTTCGGTTGCATTTCACCATTACAATTTGAACTGTAACTGTTTCCGTTGAACGTAATTTCATTTCCCTCATCCTCCTCGGCAGAATAATATTCGTCGGAATCATAGTCCTCAATCTCTTCAGTTTCCTTCAATTTCTCAAATTTTTCGCGAAGTCCCATGACATTGGCCAAGCGGATTGTTTCTCGGAGTGCGGAAACAGTCGGTGGTTGATGAGGCTGAAATTTGTACCACTTCATAGATTCGCATTCATTTGTTGTTGCTGCTGCAATCAAATTCTTGATCTCTGTGGAGGTGTGAAACACCACTCCTGTCACTGAAATCCTACTCTGCTTCTCCTTGTTACTTTCATTCCTTCCCAAAACGCGTTTACAGAGATTTCCTATATCCACGGTGACAGTGGAACGAGCCAAAATGTCTAGACGGATGGGCAGATTCTCTGAAGCTATGACTTTGATATCCTTTTCTATGTATAGCAATGTGACCTCCAACATTTTTGAAGCTTCTGATAACACCAACACGTTCCCAGTTGGAAATTGGATTTGGATATTTGGGGAAGCAAGTAATTTGCTGGCGAGTGCCACGGTTCCGTTCAAGAAATCTACATTTCTGAAACCTGAGTGGTTTACTGCTCCTTGTCTAATTAATTGGCGGAAGTCACTGTTTTCAATAAGCCAGCCTGGCCCAGTGAATACAGCTTTTGGAAAGTTACATCCGGACTTTTGTGCAGCTGCTGACTTTAGTTTTTGAAGTAGGTATCCTACCAACATTTGTGGTGTTACTGGTGCGCCAATACTATTCCCTCCTGGTGATGATCTCATGCTCTGCTTCTTGAAGAACTCCAGTAATTCCAGCAAGTTATATTTTGCAAAAGTGATTGAATCTGATTTTCTGGAAAAATAAATAATTGTTTCTCTTCAATTTTCATTACATTTCCGTTCTGATTGTGATTGCAAGATTTTTTGTACTTACACCAGAGCGTCTGTTCCGTATGAAAAGGATTCTGTGTGATCTCCTTCAATTCCCACGACGAAAGGCGTGGATTCCTCTCCATATTCATTTGGAATTATGACAACCTTCTCCTCCAGAAATATTCCTAAAGATATGGATTCATGGTCGATATAAAACGCCAATACTTGCTCGTTTTCAGGTTGAGCTGAAGGTTTCTCTTGGCAACGTCCAATGCGACTTTGGTTCTTCTCTTTCACGTGCTCCCAGTACAAGTCAATATTCTCAGCTAACGAGATACAATGCTCATTTGCCGGTTCGTCCTCTCGAACTTGTAATATTTTTGAAGTTAGGTTTGCTAATGCATTACTTTTAATTTTGAAATGCTCCTCTTCCAACAATTTTTCCTCCACCCCATTCAAATTCTCTTCTAATACTGCCTCAATACTTTGGATATACAAGAGTTTTTCTGTCTCAAATGCCTTGACAAACCAACCCATGAGACCCTTCAGTCTCCGTTTGTTTTTTAAGGCGTGGTCTTTGTATTCCTGAATCAATGCAAGTTCGAGTCTTTCAACAATATTTTGATGCCTTCCAAAATCATCTTTGCATTTCAATAATTTACCAGAGTGAAAGTGAAAAAGTTTTTTGAAATTCAGTAAAATTTGGTGGATCAGAAAGTTCGAAATGTTTTCAAGGTCTTTAGTTTGGTAAATCGAAGCTTGTAAATACTCCTCCATTTGCTTGTTATAAAAATCAATGTTGATGGCAACATTTTCTTCAAAAATTGTTGTCTCATTTTTACCAATGAAATTGTTAAATTTCCTGAAATATCTTTTGGAAAGCCTAAGTGCCTCACTCATCATATCTCTAGTTAATTTGTCCGGATTTCGAAAATAATTCATAGCTTTGTCCTCCTCCTGAACAAAAATTTGCTCCAAAGTTTCATTGGGAAAATAGCCATACTCCCCAAATAAATTGTGTAGTTTTGTATGATATTCCCTTAGGAAAGTGTAAAGGTCTTGGAAGTAGCAAATCACATTTTCTTCTAATTTACTACAAAATAAATCCCAGTTACGGGCTTCAACTTCATTTTCGTAGCTTATGACTAAATTATTGCAATTTTTCTGGTAGGTTTTCTTAATGGATCGCATTATTTCCGTTTTTGTGCAGTGGCTGATGAAAATGTTTTCTTCAAACCATTCATTGCAATATGTGGCTATGGATGAATTGACCATATTTTCTGTGGCCTTGTCTAACACTTCTTTGATTTCTTGCTCAGGTTGTCTTCTCCTAATTCTGTTGTAAACATTTGCAACGATATCAACACAGCTTGTGAATAGACTAATGACCATACTGCTTTGGAGATACTGTACTTCTAATTTCCTTGACTTATCTGAGGACTCAACACTGACTACTTTTTCTGGAAACTCACACATCTTTCCCAGGGTGTTTGCTAAAGTGGAGTAATGATGAGCTAAAGCGGTGTGTATCAATACCCCCTGATTTTTAATGTCGAAAAGGGGTTTTCTAAAATAATTGATTTTTACAAAGGATACGACTTTTGATTTTTTTACAATATTTTTGTATGGCGTTGTAGAAGAGTCTGGATAAATGACCGCAAAGTTTTCGCAAACGTCTTTGTGAATAACGTTGTATCCTCTTTCCGGTCTCGGGAAGGTGAAAGATGAGAAAATCACGTCTTGCCAAACCTGGAAAATAAAAATCGAACAAATAAGTAAATAAATAAATTACAAATTACGAGACTTGGGAATTCCAGTTGAACTCACGTTTCGCACGTTCCACCGATTTATTTCGATTATCCTGGAACACACCAATGCCAAGAAGTTGTACAATTGTTTGGAATCTCGATCTGGGTCTTTGGATGCTTTAGAAATGTGAGGGTATAACACCCACACCAGTTTACAGTTGGACTGGCCTTCGCTGTCAGTAGTGCACCCCAGATATGGTAGTGGCCACAGGAATATTCCGGAGGGCTCGAGTTCACAAGTTCTATCCTTTCCCAAATCAAAAAGTTGCCTTTGAAATCCCTCAATATCTTCCTTTCTAATTGTCAAAATCCATTCAAGGTTTTTCTCTTCCTGCTCGAGTTGACGGAGTAACAAGTAAGTATAAAATAGACGCTCGTTTTCACAAAAACCTCCAACGACAGAAACTAATGAGACTGGAAGGTTTTTGTGTTCGGGATTTTTCAAATGGTTAAAAATGTATTCTAAATTAGATGTATTTAAGTGTAATTTTCCGTCTATAAAGGAAATTATTTTAAAACGTTTTTTTCTCGTTTTATTGGGACTATTTGAGACGGACATGGTCTGTCTTTATCACAATCACGAGCGAGCGTGCCTCTGTTGTGCTTCGCTCCATACAAAATTTAAGTAAAGAAATGAGTGGTTTGATAACTACAGCTACCAACAAAGCAAAAACCACAATTGATCGAGATAACAGCTTTCGGGATTTTGCAGAGTGAGCTTGTTCAATATTGAGATGAATGAATGGATTTTTTTCTTGTGTGAATGCATAAAATCTGATGACATAACTTGTGGCCTCTTTGTGATTCTGGAATGAAGAAAAGTGCGATAATATGATGATTCATGGAAAAACGTTTTGAGATTTCAGAGAAAGAAGAAAGAATCATTTTGTATTTACACTTCTTTGATTCAATGAGGCCGTAGCGCCAACAAGATTTGCCGGATGCTTTCGAGTCATGATTACTTAAATACAGTGAAACTTCACTACAAAAAGATTAAACTAAAACTAAATTTTTTGGTGACTACCGGAAAGGGAACTGAATTTCTTATGGAAACAGGGGTAGTATTGATAGGAGTTTTACAGCATTTACTCTAGGCGCCACTTGCATATTTGCAGGAGATAAAGAGTTTGCACGTTTGGATTTTGGAGTTCATTAATCTACATAATGAAGTGCTAAATATGTACGTGATTATTGACACAAATGAAAATCCACAGACTGTCGAATTTTTCTTGAGTATCTGCGTAGTAGTTATGCTGGAGTTGTTATGAATCATTCACGGAAAACGATTTTTTTATTTACTAATATCCTATTTGTTCACTCCTGTTTTGTCATGAAACAACAAAAAAAAAAGCTTCACCAAAAAATATTGTGTACCTTTTAAAACAATCATTTATGCGGGCCAAGTCATGGGCTCATGCTATGCTAAAAAAATCTTGTCGGCAGTTCGCATTGTTTATTATCCTATGAGATCACCTAATTTTTTAGAGTAAGTAATACGAGTACGTAGAAATACTAACATTACATCAACGTTTCTTCGTTGATTTTGAACATTGATCAGTAAAAAATCAAGTCTAACGAACTTAACTTTGGGTGAAAAAATCGTTTTTATAATTTTTTGGCAGAAAATAACTATTTTGTTTTGCTCATTTTGAATAAATATCGTTTTTTATGATTTTTTATGTGAGAAAACATAATTTGCAAGATTTATTAATTATGCAATAAACAATGTAGTTTTCAGTGAATTTTACTTCTTAAGTCCCATTATGTGCATGTGCATCAAATAAAATTGTGACTATTTATGTATTGCAAAGAATTTGACTAAAAACCATATTTCTTATGACTCAATAATTTTTGTATAACGGGATCCGTTCCACAAATGCCATTGGGATGAATAAATAAATATTTATTTATCGGTGAAGCGAATTTGTGTTTGTGGAGTTGAGATTTGGTATTTGCTATCACAATCACAATAAATAAATGAGAAAAACTCTTTTCGGCGGGTCACATCTTCTCTGTGAGTGTGAGCGGTTATCATTTTTGATGAATAATGCATTGATTGAGAGTCTTCGCTGTCGGTATAAGTTGACGACATAATTATTTCTCCAAACTAATTTCAATCAACTTTAACTAAAGTTCGTATAAGTTTTTGTGCTTCCCAAATTTCCATTAATAGGTAAATTCATAAAATAGTTAATTTCCGCTCAAAACTCATTGTTTGAATCACAACCAGGAAATTTAATTGATGTTATCAAATCTATCTCGTTTTTTAGTATTTTCAGTTGGAGTTAAGTTCATATTGCCCCACAGGAAAGATGGAGGAAAAAGTAAGGAAGGCAGTGGATGCGTACAAAACCGCAATTGATTTGCAACTAAGCAAAGATCCATTCATGCAAATTGAAGTTCTCCAAACAATTCACAACCACGAGCTGAAGAAACAGGAAGATATTGCTTTACAAGAAATTGAGGAGAGCAGTTTCCGAGAGTCTTTGAAGGAAGAATTGAAGAAGAAACTTGATGGAGCCTTCGAGGATATTAAACAAGCTCATATTCAAAAGTTGCAGCAGTACTATGACCTAGAAGACAATCTTATCGAAGAAGCAAAGACACAATTTCTTTCCCTTCTCAAGTCCTCCTACTGGCGTAAGGTAAAAAGCGGCGTCGAACTAGAAGAAAAATGCACGGAAGACCTGAAGCTTCTAAATTTTATGGTGAGCTTCAATCAAACCAAGAACCTCTACAAGAAGCAGTCCCAAGAGAGCTACGAGCTTTTAAGAAAGGTTCGTGAAGAACTTCAAAAAGTTCTTGAAGCCCTCGGCTCTGAAGTTGAGATAGATCGACTGAAACAAATGAAGTCTCAGGATGCCCCAAAAGAAGCAAAAATGATATGTCTTGCATTCTACAAATTCCACTTTAAGAAGAATCTGCGCAAAGCAAAGATGGGATATTTGGAAGAAGCTCAGCTCCAAACTTGTCATGAAACGGTGTTTAATGAATCTGACAGAAAATTCATTAGTTTGCAGATGAAGTGCCAAGCCGCTGAAGATGCGTTACTATGGAACGAAATGGAAATGGAACTAAAGCGTAGGTTGCAGCTTAACCTGGAGCAATACAAAATGGAAAACGAAAAGAAGCGCAGAGCTGTAATAGAAAAGGCAGACAAATTCGTGACGCAATGTCTAGACGAGTACTCCAAAATCATGGATAACTTTTTGAAGAAACAATTGGGTAAGCCTATTTTTTTATTTAACAAAGACATTGTTTGAATTAACAAAACGAGGAATGTTTAGTTTTTCTTTTGTTTGCGTTAATTAGTTCGGGAGGATTCATTCAACGAGGAACATCTCCAGGGACGACAACATGCTCTGGAAATGTTTGAAAAGCTGACAAAATGGGGAGACCCAGAATTTTTCGCGGACTATCTTACCAATTTGAAGAGTGAGCTTGAAGACATCCAAAAGGATTACTACAATCTCTTTGAAACAAAAGTCCTGGATGAGAGGGCCGTCGTTGAAGGTATCCTCGCGAAATGTGAGAAGCATTACCACGACGAAATGAAAACCCGTTGGGATGGAAAGGTATTTATGAAGCCAAGCAAACTGAAAAAATCCCATAAGCTAGCACGCGAGTACTTTCTTAGTCGGTGCAAACACCGTCATCCAACGCCCCTTTCCCCATTTCAAGAAAACGAGCTTGAACTGAAAGTTGAAGCTTTGTACAATCATTACCGGGACAAAAACGACCTAATCCTGAATTCCTGTGGACCTGCCCCAGCAATTGGCATTGACTTGGGGACGACGTACTCGTGCGTTGCTGTTTATTTTAACGAAAGGGTTATCGTTATCCCTTGTTTCAATTCCTCCGGGGAGGATACCATCCCCAGCTACGTTGCATTAAAGAAGAAGGACAGCGGAGAGTGGAGTGAAACGATTGGAACGTCAGCAAAGGATGAGGCATACGAAGATCCCCCAAACACATTGTACGACATTAAGCGACTCATAGGAAGGAAGTTTAATGATCCCTTCCTCCAACAAAATTTGAGATCGGCTGGGTGGCCATTTGAAATCCGGGAATTTAATGGGGTACCAAAGGTCGGTGTGTTTGATGGTGAGCGGTACTTTGTCCCTGGAAGGATTGAGAGGTAATGCGGAGAAAGTACTTGTCTTTGACTTTGGTGGAGGTACATTCGATGTCTGCATAATGAACTTGAGAGACAGGGAGGTCGATGTCCTAGCAACAAAAGGCGATCTCAACCTAGGTGGTCAAGATATCGATAGAAATCTGATGGAATTTTGCGCAAGGGAATTCAAGCGCATCAACGGAGGTGAAGCAGAATATGACATCATTGCCGGGATGAAACAAACTTCAGATCGGCAACTTCGCGGAGCTTGCATGAGGAGCTGGGGTAGACTTCAGCTGAAAGTGGAGGGAGCCAAGAAGGTATTGAGCAATGGTACCGAAACAAAAATAAAGCTTTCTTCCTTCTGCAACGGGAAGGATTTGGAGGTGACTGTGAGCCGAAAACAATTTGAGGAGATGAATGAAAAAGAATTTCAGAAAGCGATCACATTGCTCAAGCAAGTAATGCAGGAGGCAAATGTACAGGTCGAGGAAATCGATGAGATTGTTTTGGTCGGAGGTTCATCCAGGATTCCAAGGGTACAGGATTTACTTCAAACTATGTTCCATGGCAAAGCCCTGAATAAATCAATTCAACCGGATCATGCTGTTGCATATGGAGCCGCGGTTATGGCAGCATTAAAACATGCTGAACAGGCCAAGAGTAAGATTAACTTTGAGCAGATCCATGACGTCATTTCAATGTCCCTTGGAGTGGCCGTGGTTAAGGACGGAGTACAAGGCTGTTTCAGTGAAATCATAAAACGATTTACAAAAATCCCTACGAAGAAAACGGAAACCGGCTACTCCACTTTAGTTGCCGATCAAACAAGCATGAACATCCAAATCTTTCAGGGGGACAATCCAATGGTGAAGGATAATGAGTTGCTGGGAAGCTTCCTACTCAGTGGACTGACTCCAGGTCCAGCGGGACAGGAGAAAGCTGAGATTTGCATGGAAATCGATGACGCTGGCATACTTCACGTCACAGCCAAAAGTGTTTCTGATGGCCATCAAGAGAGCTTGTCCGTCACAGAGTTCAAATCCAGACTGACAGATGAAGATATTCAGGAAATATTGGCAGAAGGTATGAAAATATTGCATAATTACACTTTTACAATTTTTTTTGCAAAAAATGATTTGCAAGAATTATGAAAAATAAAGTTTGCTATTTATATTTATTTGCAGAGAGCACCCGCCGAAAGCTTCAATCAATTCGTGAGAAAATCGACAAGTTGGGAAAGAATGTGGAGGAATTCCAAGGTCCATGCTTTACAAGAAAATATAAGGAGCTTCAGGATCGCTTGACCAAGTTCACAGAGGAGCTCTCAGGTTTAGAAAGGAATGTAAATTTATTTGAGGATTTACAGGCCCACCAACGAACATCCAGTCGTCAAATATCAAATTACTTGAATATCTTAAGACAAAAGATTCATAGTGACGGGCAGAGTTGTGCAAATTGTGGTGTAATTGTTAAACTATAAAAGTAAATTGGGCTAAAATAAAATTCTAAAAGAATATAAAGAACCTATGAACGAGCCTTCTTTGAAGATGCTATAAATGCTTCTTTCAAATTCATTCATTCAAAATTTTAAAGAAAACTGGAGATATACTTTCTAAATAATTTCAGACATTTTATGATAGATGATGTGTGATTGATTCAATTCGTGCTCAAATATTCTTCTGAATACTTTAGAAATACCTTCTGAACACTTTTAGAAAATATTTTTTTATGATTGGCCAATCACTAGTCTGCGATTGGTTCAATTTGCGCTTGAATATACTTCTGATTACTTTAGAAATACGTTCTGAACAATTTCAGAAAATATTTTTTTATGATTGGCCAATCACTATTGTTGATTGATTCCATTTGTGTTGGTATATACTTCTGATTACTTTAGAAATACGTTCTGAATAAATTCGGGACATATTATCAATGATTGGCCAATCATTGGTGAATATCTTACTAGTTATTTTTCCCTGTGTTAAGCTTATGGGGAAAAAAAAATTTTTGACGACGAAAAAGTACGAGGAAAAAGAAAAAAAGAGGAAAAGACCAAAATTATAAACCAATATCACTTCGTTCATAGGTTAGTAAACCAAACTCAATATGCAAGATTCATTGTATTATTATTACACGCGATTAACCTGCAGCATAGTTGACAGAGATTTTTTAAGGGTCATGAGTACAACGATAAACACATCAACTCTGATTTTATCATGCACAGACATTGTGTTACAAAGCATTCATTGAAAAAATTTTCAAACTCCAATTTACATTCCTCCATCAAGTTTTACAGATCAATGATGGTAAATATTGAATAGGTGTATTTCAACTTTTGAAAATCGATTTTTGTTTTTGCTTCTAAGTTTTGGATACGCTTTCTTCGTCGTTTCTTCAGGTGTAATAATCAGTGGAAGACTTTACAAAATTCATCTATCATTTGTTGTTATTTCATTTATCACGAATATAGTGGGTTGCTTACTTTATGATCTCGTTCTACCACTCATGAATCACAGTTTGGATTCACTGCGGAGATGTTGAAAATGTGGAAATTGAGATGTAGTACAGTGGGTGTGCTTCTAATGACGAAAGTTACTGTTCCGTTTGGCGAGGTCGGATTATTGGTGCCGGTGGCAAAAAAAATCAAATGGGACGACACATATTATGGAACTCATTATTTTCATTCAAATGTCGC
>JAHZMX010004119.1:3159-13862 GCA_027743895.1 Seira musarum
CTCTCCTCTCTCTCTGCCACCCTCAACTCTCTGGACACACATTTTACGGGATTAGCTATCACGGGAAATTACTCCATTTTTATGGTTTTATGACCGAAACCAACGTTAGTTTTACTGTTTTATCTAATAAAGTCATGTTATTTGTACCAATAAATGCACATGCAGTTTCATGTCATTTTATACCAAGCAACTGCGTCACGAACAGGTATGCATTCGTTCGAAAGATTTGCTTTCTAGTGGTACTGGGGCAATGTGATTTTTCATTGATAAAGGGTGGCGGACAGCTTCTTCTAATGTGGTCAAGCCACAATTTACCCATTTTGTGGACAAAGCTGAAGTTGAACTGTATCAGTTTCGTGCTTTAAATCTTATTAAATTATTATTGCAGGGTTGGTGTGACATAAGTTTGTATGTAGCTACTTATGTGGTGATGGAGTACGAAGAATGTTTTTGTTGTCAAAAGTCAAAATTAGAAATAAAAGTTATAGTTCGAGAAAAAAAGCAGGGATTACGGAACTAGAATGCAATGTAATAAAAGTGGACTAGTCTGATTGTGAGTAGTCTGCTCGTAAAATTGGAATGAATTGAATGGCATGCACTCGCACACAAAAGAAATGCATCATCTATTGAATGAATGCAAGCTAGAGAACTAGGGTTGATCTTACAATTAATGATGACTCAATGGAGGAGAGACAAAATTTAGTCAACTTTGCACGTACGCGTGAGAAGACGTATGTAGTTTTTAACCAAGCCTAATTTTCTCTTGTGAAATGCGTTGGATGGAATGGTGCAACAGCGAAAGAAACAAATACCTTATCGTCATTCGGATCATTAAACTAAATCGTATAGTATGGTATGATGCGAAGGAGGTGAATATGAGAATAAGTATGGATGAAAATAGTTTTAAATTTTGATGTGCGTTATTAAATGTTATTTGGGTTAAATTAAAGCATTTTGATGTAACTTAAAATAACTTAATGACTCGTTTCCCATTATTTTATTGTTGATCTCTTTTACGATCTAGCAAGTAGCAGCCTAATTTATTTTTAATATTTATTTTGGTGAATATATGTATATATATTTCATAAAGTTGTCATTAATAAATAAAATAACATAAAAATAAAAGTTCATTAACTAGCTATGCACTAACAAAAAGGATATGCTAAAAATAAAGGCGAAGGAAGACAAAACACCTCTCTTCTGAGACAGGGCAAGTTTTAAAAAAATGCGGAATTATAAGAGGTTAAAAAACGAATGATGTACTACTGTGCGATTCTCGACGATTTATGGAACGATTAGCCAGGTGTTAGTTTTGATTAGTATCCATTTCGTTTGCCTTTGCCTCACATTTTTTCATTTGCTTTTTGCGACTTTTCAAATTCTTGGGCTCCCGTTGCTTACTCAAAAGTTCAGGGATAACGGAGATGCTCAGCAATGACTCAACTTGGGTGAGAAGAATCCAAAGACAAAGCGGATTTGTTCCAGATATGTAAAACGCTTCCTTGTGAAAAAGCAAAATACCATCCACTTCTTCGGGAAACATAATGGGGCGAGACATGACTGTAGACATTTCGCTGGCAGCGAAAAAGGGCAATGGCATAAATGGGAACGGGTTCATGGCAGAACTTTCGAGCAGCTCCAAGTTTTCCGAGAACTTTGAGTGGAGAAAAAATTGTCGATAGTCCGTCTGTGAGAAAAAAATTCTTGTTACAGATGCACTTTGTAATACCAAATTGGCAATGTACAAGAAGGTTACTTTACTGTACTTACATCACAATTAACACAAGAATGTGAATTCCAGCATATAATATCCAGAACTGTGAAAAATTAAAATAAAAAAAAATATGAAATGTTAATGGCATATCAATTCAAATAAATGTAGTTCGATTCTATTGATTTTACCGTAAAACATCTGCGATTGGGGTGACCAGATACAGTCTAGGATTGTAACTCCTCGATTACGATTCGTTGTAGCTTTAAAAAAATAAACAGCAATTTATACAAAAAATTACGTAGTGGGTAATGAAATGTACATGTACCTAAATACAAGCGAAACAAAATAACGTACAATCTCTGTAGTTGTATCTGCAGCCACCGGGTAAAAGAGACTTGTAACTTCCAAGGTACTCATCAGCACGAGAAAATACTTTAGTTTTCCCCTAAATTGATGCAACAAAAACAAATTAAATGTCATATTCGTATTGTCAATAATCAAAAACGCTTTGCCAATATTGCCATTCAACAACAACAACGACGTACACGACTAGCCATTACTATACATCGTTTTCCAACGGGACACAGGACTCCAAGCCACATTTCTTCAAAATCGTCAGGTTTTTCGAAAAGCCATTCTGATAACATCGGGCTACATGGAGCTTGCTTGTAGCGCTTGCGTCTGTTCTGAAATTAGCAACACAATACAAAATAAGTGTGTATTGGTAAATTACCAGTACTAAGTAAAAGGTTAAATAGTTTGTATAAGTTCATCACTTACTTTATATTTCGTTTTGTCTGACGTAGCAGGGCCTTTAGATGTTGTAGCGTCCATCTCCTCCAACGCCTCCAAGGTACTGTCTTCATGAATTTCCTCAAGAGCTCCGTGAATCATACCACCTGGTACTTGCCTCACATTCTCGAGAAAATCAGTTTCATCTTCTGTCTCACTGTCACTATACGCTGAATCTTCCAACTGCCTGATCTTGTCCATCATCTCATCTCGGCGACTAGAAGTTTCGTTAACGTCGAATTACTAATCATTGCATTTTCAATTGATACAGCAAAATATACAACGCGTGGCGGTAGTTTAAATTGCTCATATAATCAAAGCTATCAACATTACTTAACATTCATCACAAAAGATTTATCTCTAA
Organism: Seira musarum; assembly: GCA_027743895.1. NCBI lineage: Eukaryota > Metazoa > Arthropoda > Collembola > Entomobryomorpha > Entomobryidae > Seira > Seira musarum. Next base: position 6,030 of record JAHZMX010004119.1, read on the forward strand.
CCTTTTTTGCCACTGTAATGTTTCCTTCCTCCGTCGACGCTGGGAGCTCACCATGTCAAATTCATGTTGCTTCTTAACACCTTTTTTTGCCCAACCATGGTCATTCCCAGCAGCTTCCCCGGGGTCATGAGATAAGGTGAAGTTGCTTTTTTCCAAAAACCTGTCGGAAGCATCTCCAACAGCGTCATGGGAGACATCAGGTTTTTGGATATCGGTCTTGCTTTTTGGAATCTCTTGAACCTCGGCGAATCCACTTTCCCGGCTGGAATCTCCATCTCCAGGATTTTCTAAAGACATCGCACCGTTCGTTGAACCTTATATGAAAAATTGTCCACTAACTACAAAGAAATTTAGCAAATGATCAACGGTTAACTTTTTATTCAATGTCAATTTCATTGTAATCAAAGTAATTAATCATGTGCAAATATTTGACTCAATAAACCTGATAAAACCTAGATCAATCGGTGACGATGTCCAGTTTTAACTTACATGCTTTTTTAAAAGCAATTTTGCTTCAATCACATTAATCCGCTCAAAGTTAATTAAATTTAGAACCAGCAACTCTTGAATTCACTTTTTTCAGCAACTTGTTTGCGATACCGCTTCAAGAGAGGGGCTAAGATGACTTGTTGATGGTCATACAACGAACGTACGGAGATTTCTCATTTTAATGCATGTGCTTTTACTAACTCAAGCAATGCATGATTTGGAAGCAAAACAGGCGGCAAGGAGAATACATGCAGACTGCTCCCAGCTCTAGCCTCATGGTAAAAGTAAAGCTAGTAAGCTGATTTATGGCATGGTCCATGGTGCAGTCGTAGTTGTTTTATGGTACCACATCACATTAAAATTAAAACTATTTGAGAGCTCTAGTTCGGTTCGAGGCTAACGACGCATTTAATTAAAAACATCTTTTACTATAATGCTTAATTCATGATTGATTTTTAAAAACAGTTAACGTTGCAAGCCGATATTGCAGTTTATAATTATATTTTTTATTGTGCGAGTTACGTTTTGTAGGTGTTTATATTCCGAGTTACTACCTAATTAATAATTGACGACTCAGTGTAATTGTGATACTATTACTTATGTAATTTACAAACGACGATTTTACAGTTTTTAATTAAAATGAGGAAAAAAAGCAAAGTCCCAGAAATGACTCTAGCCTCTGACGATGAGGAAGGGGCAGGTGACCAATTGAATTCTTTAAAGCCAGATCTCTTTAATCCCGAAGATTTCCTTAGGTATGTTACGTCACGATAATTCGTCTTTGATATGAAGATAGACGTGATTAGCTGATGTAATTACATTTATTTCTGCTTTTATATATTTATTGATAGCGCTAATGAAAAGATCGCAACCCTGAGTGTAGATCTCTTGGAAAGGATTTATAACCTGGCCAAGTCTTCAGAGAACGATGGTTCACTTGAAGATCCCTTAGGTTTACAAACGGAATCGCTAAAATTGAAATTGACAAAGAAGAAGAAGAAACATAGAAAGATTTCAAAGGCGGAAGCACCCGTTTTGAAGTTAATTACGGAAAATTTTGATGAAGACCAAATTTGGGAAGAAGTTGAAATACAAAATAAATTTATGTTCGAGAATTTAGTTAGCTCAGTTTCAAAGCTACTTGCTTACCAGACGAAACCTCTAGATCAGGATAGAGATTCGGATGTGGAGAGTCTTTCAGATGATAATGAAGTGAACGAACGGGTACATGTCGAGGATGAACATGACGAAGACCAGGACGACTCTGACTTCTTCGAGTCGGACGAAAAATATAGAAAACGAAATGCAGAGAACAATAAAAAATACCGTAAATCTGTCGTTGACGATAAGTTTTTTAGTTTGGCTCAAATGACGGAATATATTGAAAGAATCGAAGCAGAAGAAGAAAAAGGTGACAAGTCCAAGGAATCTCAAGAAAATGAGGAAGACGAATTATCGGATGACGACGATGAGGAGAGCGTCGACATGTTTGATATGCCCAATGAAGAGGAAGAAGATAAAAGCGAGCAGGAGTACTTTTATAGAGACTTTTTCGATCCACCTTTGGAAAGTGAGAATGATCAGGGAAAGTCTGAATTAGAAAATTATGATAGTTTAAAGAAACAAGCTTCCAAGTTTGACTCGTACCAAGATGAAGAGGAGTCAGATAAAAATGATATTGGCAACAGTGAAGATAGTTCGGGGGAAGACGATAGGAACGAAAAAGAAGAAAGTGAAGATGAAGAAGAGTCACCAAATGACCAAGAGCTACAAAATAAAATCAATACAACCTTATCTGGGTTTGAAAAGCGAAAATTGCAGATTCAAGGACATATAGAAGAAATAGAAAACGAAGCCCTTCAACCCAAATCTTGGCACCTACTTGGAGAAGCAACTGCAGAAAGTAGACCTGAAAATGCTTTGTTGGAAGAGCATCTCATCTATGATCATCTTATTAGGCCTGGTACGTAAGCTTTAAAAGCAATTAAAATATTGTATTAAATTTAACATGATGACAATTTTCCATCTTACCTTCGCTGATGAAAAATCATGGAATTCCTCGTTACTGATATTTTTAATAGATTCATATTTTAGCATTAAAAATAAACAGATAAGATTATAAATGTTAACATAATTATTGTTAATTTCTTCCTAACTAATTTAATAGCTGTTACTGTAACTTGTGCAAAATAAGCGCACACACACGCATAGAAGTAAATGGTAATTTACCTAACCATTTTTAATTTGTAGGAGTACTTAGAGCAAAAGTCGCTAGAAGACGGTGAGAAGGAGGAAAAAGAACCGGAAGAACATGTCAAAATTCGAAATGATTTAAAATCCTTATTTCAGAAGTTGGACTCTTTGTCACATTTCCATTTTACTCCCAAACAAGTAAGAAAATCGAAGTAATTTAAGCCTCGAATTTGTCGTATAGTTTTCATGATGATAATTCCGGTCAGACGTTTGTTTGATGAATATAATCGGAATTCCTCGTTACTGATTCATTTGATTTGATTTTAAATCTTAGCTTGGTTGTATGTGATTATTTTACTAAAGTTTGGAATTGTTATAATTTTACAGCCTCCTCCAGAGGTAAAGATAATTTCTAATGCGCCGTCGATATCTATTGAAGAAACTGGTGGAGTAAGCGTAAGCGATGCGAACATGTTAGCTCCTCAAGAAATTCAAGGTAAGTGCAGCTTTAGTTAAGTGCTTTAATTTATTACAAATTCAAAAATATTAATTGCGAATTGTATGTTGAATAGACCATGCCAAGGGAGTTATTAAGGGTCACGAAGAGCGAACCGATACGGACAGGAAAAGAGAACGAAGGAAGAAGAAGAAGAAACAACATTTGAAACGATTATTGCAAGAAGAAAAGGCACGAGCCAAAGGTTTGGGCTTAAGAAATATTAAGCTTGCGGAAGGAATTGTAAAATCACAGGCTGGAAAACAAGTTGATGGTTATTCCACCAGCAATCAAACTGCCAAAGAACTCAAATCATCGAAAGCGTTCTTTACGAAATTGCAACAAACTGTCACTTCGCATATCGATAAAGTTGCTAATAGGAAAAGAACGTCGAGCACAAACGACGTGAACAAATCCGCTAAAAAATATAAGCTGTAATTGCTTTTTGTATTCAAGTTTTCAAATAAACAGATTTTTATTCATAAGTATTCATACACCCCTAGATTGCATACAATAAGTCGTTCTAGTGACTTTTATTTTTGATTATATTATTATGGTCGGTGTTCAACTTTTAAAAAATTATCTCCGGCTACTTCTGCATGAGTCGAGAACATTCTTAACAATTCTATCTTCTTCATATAAGGCATTTATATATTTTATTGAAATGCAAATAGTATGTAGTTCAGTAAACATTTTTTAATATTGCTCGGTGTATACATAGATCCAATATCACAAACACGAGCCTAAAACATTATTTGACATTAACCTACACACAGTTATAGTATTTACTTTCGCAATTCAATTTAAAGTGCATCCTTTATTACAGATTCTCAAATACAATCATCTCAATGCCAAACTCAAAAGATAGGTAGGTATTATATAAAAAGGTATCATGAATTAAAATTAAAAAGAAAAAACGACATTACTTCTATACCAATTCATTTGATGGGAATCAATTACGTTGGACTAGAATTTCAATTGATACAAATGAATCGAGATAAACGTAGTACAATCTATTTTTAACTAAAATTGAGTGACTGTATTGTGTAAAAGACAACTCATACTGAATATGAGGGATCGGGGTTTTGTAAGAGTTCAAGGGTCGTAAGTGCCTTGGCCTTGTCCCGCTTACTTTACGTGAAAAGTTTTATCATTCAACTCACACTGCACTCACTTATTTATAATTTCATTTGATTAAAACAATAAGTTAATTGATTAAAAGGGTGGCCCTTTGTCAGATTTTGAAGATTAAACTTTTTCGTGATAGCGGTGCGGAAAACGTAAAACATCTTGAGTTAGGAATGACCACTAGTCAAATAAAAACGCATGATACATATTAGGTATTTGGTATTGTAAATTGTAATAAGGCGAAACAGAAATAGTCATACATACATACATAATCTTGCAAATATATAGCGAAAGTCCATTTGAATACATTCGTGACCATTGAGGCACATTTTCAAGGCGTCAAAAACGTCAACAACAATACAAAATTTTAAGCAGAAGTCATTAATCCAAACAAAAAGAAAAAAAATAGATAGATATAATTAGAAAATGCAGATCTAGAAGTAACATGTTAATACAAAATAAAGAAGTCTATCACATGTGGGTGTCACATTCATATTAATTATGTAATAATAATATTAGACGATATTAATTAGTCTAATAAATTAAATTTTTTAGCAAGAGTGGACTTTTCCATCAATTTAGGCCAACCTAACGGAGCGTGACAAAATAATAATCTAGTTCGATTGGCTGTTAATACAATTTTTTACGATGTCGCCATTCGTGTAAGTCGTAAGTGGACACTTAACGTGGTTAGTAACCTGGACTGTGACTGTTCCTAAATTATATCTACCGTAATCTTATTATTCCCACGCTTGGGAGTATCCGTTGAAATGCATGTCATATCAAACTGGCTGTACAGATAAATAAGCCCTCTTTTCTGGAATTAATTTGCAATCCATGGTGTTCTGGGGTCGACATTAGTCATTTCCCATGTGCTGAAAAAAAGTTAAACTTTTAAAAAATGCACGTTCATCAACATGTACTATTGTAAAGCATTTGAACAGAAGAAAGTAAAATTTTAATCAAAACAACTAAGTTCGTCATTGGGTCATCGTAATACAGCGCAAATTTATTGAACAGTTAGGGGTAAAAGAAAAAAGTCACCTTTTCCCGTAGTTTATGTGAATGAACAAGAAAAGAACTCCTAGCACCAGACAAATTGTTCCAACAACTATGTATGAGATTCCCAAAAATGGATTTTTCCCTCCTAGAAGCGATGTGGTGGACAATACAATTGACTTTGTTCCATGAAACGATTCTACTTCATACGCTGAAAACAAACAAAAGCACATCCAAATGTCAATTCCTTACCAATCCCAACCTTATTAATGATAATGGTCATAATCTCTTACTGTAATTGATTTTTAGGATATACTTCCCGGCTGGCAAACCTCCTCTAAAATAATCTTGAGAGGTGCTGATGATTCGGTACAACTTCCGAAAATTTGGAAGCGCAGCAGTTCGCATCCATACAATCAGATCTTCATTTTGAATTCCATTGTTCTCTGGATCGTTTGGATCAAGCTCCCACAGTTCCTTTTTCCAAGCTATCGATCGACGCCAAAATTAAGTAATTATTTAATTAGCAAACCCTTTTATGTCGATATACTTTCTATGTTTGTATTCCTTTGGACTTTTGACAAACTCACCCTTTGGCTTGATATAATCTGTCTTCCACATATCTGCCTCTGGGCCATACTTAGGCGGATTCTTGAATTTGAATTTTTTGTCCGAATCCCATGCAATTCCAGTGCGCGTTAGATTGACTTCTATGGGATGGTCATTAACTTTGTTATAATGCCAAAGACTAATTTCGTCGCTAAACATTGAATTTGCTATTGCTCCACAAGGATATATCTTTTTTCCTTGATCTGTAGCAAAGATTTAAAGAACATCGAAATGAAATAAGCAGTTGGTGAGTTAGTAATTTTAGAATTTAAAAGTAGTATGCATTCAAGTTACAAGATGTATCTAAAATAGTATGACTAACCCATAGCAAATGGAGCGCAGTCCGAGTTCGGATCGTTACTTATGTCTCCCCAAAGTTGATTATCATCGCGCGACTTCACGTACCGACGATGATTTTGATAGAAGTTGGTCAACGCATAGTACATAAAAACTCGTGGCTGCAAATTGTAAATCGAAATAAAAATTAGAACGCTGGATCGAATACAGAGAAAAGGTAAATGCATATACATGCATATTTTCAAAAATATAAAATATAGGTTGCAAAAAATTTATTACATTGAACTGCGTGTCCAAAGTGAACTCAACTTCGCACTGGCAGAATGCATTGGAATTATTCTTTATTATTTCGGCACACGTCCTATTGCTCGGATCCCCCTTACTTAGGCAATAAGTGTATGGAATGGTTTCTTCTCTAACATTCTCGGAGAAAAACCACAGGCCGATCCCCACAGGTATAAATAAAATTCCTATAACGAAAAATGTTGGTAATACTGTTCCAGCGGTTAGAATTGGCTGCCAGGCCGTTAGTCTTTGTTGTTTGAAGGCTGAATCTGTAAATTTAAACGAATTTCTAGATACATACCTTCATCTGGTTATAATGTAGTTCAAAATGCCACTGGCATATAATTTTAATCATACAACAACGCAGTGTCACGAACGAGTTCTGAACTTACTTGATGGTTTTTTGGATTCTTTGCCTTCGGTAGTTTGGGATGGGCCGGGAGCAGATGCAGACATTTCCATTTTCACGAGAAGTCCGCAAATATCTAATTTGCTTCCCTAACAACTCCTCTTCAATAATTGAAAAATATTGTCCACAGTAGTATCTGGATCCACACTACATGCCTCAATTAGTTTTTGTTAATTGTTTGCTAGGTAATTGAGGGAAACATTTGGGGAAATCACATTGAAAGATCACATCATCATCAGCAAAAGATCGTCTTCTCTTATCCAAACTGTGAACTTTTTGTTCCAATCCGCGGATCTTCTAAGGAGCATATGTAATCCTCCCGAATCCAACGGATAATAAATAACTTTAAAGTTATTTATATAGTCAGAAGAAAGCCAATATAGTTTTGAATATATTTACATTTACACAAGTATTTGATATTTTTAATTAAAACACGAAAATGCACTTGTATATGAATACATTCTGAAAATCCAGCTGATGTTTAAATGCATTTGTTGTTTGAATGAGCTAATTTCATGCACTCACACTCACATTCAAATATCTCACATCTCACTTCAATTGAATGCAATAATGAACGTGTAAATTCCGCCTCTCGCCTTTCAAGACAATACAAGCCAGACCAGAATCTAGAGACATGATGAGGAAAGGTAAGGAGCCACAACACGCACATGAAGGAAGGACTATACTAAACGAACTTAAACTTCCTATAATAGCCAAACAAAGTATGTATGTATCAAACATAAACTTTTATAAAGTTTATGTGACCTTATAAAGAAACACATTTCATAGCATAGCATAGCACAGAACACAATCAACATTTCGCGAAAATGTAAATTACTAATATGCGTTATATGTATTAGGTGCCACTGGAGTACTAATAACGTTTTCCTTTGCAAAAACAAAGGCAAAAACATTCATGAAAACGCTA
>JAHZMX010004120.1:0-12356 GCA_027743895.1 Seira musarum
CAAATCACTGCGAAAATGTCTGGACGATTTTTAATTTTAATTTTTGTATGCGAAAATGTATACCTACAATGCATTGGGTTACAGTGATCCGAATCCAGTTCGACACCAACTCACAAAATCGGCCATCGTGTATATTATTTCGTTTCGACTAAAGGATACGACGGACCTACTCCTATGTCCAATCCTTGTCTGTCATGTAATAAAATATATTTGCTAACATAAATGACAGAATTGATGTCGATCCTCATCCAAATACTTGCAAAATTCGATATTAAAATGAAAATTAAAACTCACCCCCACATTTTCGCAGTGATTTGAAAACAGATTCTGATGCAGAAAAAAAATGCTGATCAAGATAGTATGTCTGGTATATGCGATTAAGGGGGGGCACTCGGGGCCTTTCCCTTGTAAGTTTAGAATTAGTATGTAAAAAAACTTCCTTTTACGAATAAAGCTGCTATTTCATTGGTTTTAACAGATCATGTGTTACTTCTCGCTCCGACATGTAGACATTCTTGCTAAAGGACGTTACGGGTGAAAACTTTGGTGGATGTGTATCTGTGAAAATATAAAAATTGGCAGTAAGTTGCGAAGCAAACATTTCGTCGCTTACCTCAACCGTGCCCGTTCCTTTTGCCATTTGTCACACAAAAATTTCGTTCTACTCGGGCCATGGTAAATTCGATTTTCAAAACCTGGACCAAATATTTAATGCTGATTACATTCTCGGATTATCCAAAGAACTATAACGACAAATAGAGAAAATTAATTAGTGGGCCATATGAATTCCGATTAAAACAAAATTGCTAAACTGTTCTTATTTCATCAGACTTAAATGCAAAAAGTTCAGAAAGCCAAGTTATCAACTCCAATATTCACCATTAGGCATATTCCCTTATTTCTCGACATAAAATGATTTTCTATTGGAATGGAATGCGAATTCTCAAAAAGTTGTAAACTTTTTGCGTTTAAATTACAATTACAAATCTAGAAGCATCCTGCTTAAGTAAATAAGTCAAGTTCATAATTAAAATCTAAAAAAATCTTTTTCTAATATAGCCCCCAGTTCATTGGTTTTAACAGATCTTGTGGTATTCAGTCTGCACCAGATTGTGTGAAGGTCAAAGCCAGGTAAGATTGAATTTTAGATACAATTAGATTTCAATGTAATTGATTGAATTCAGCAATTAGTAATTTGTACCCAATAACGGAGTACCAATAGCAAAGCGTTTATAAAATTGTAGTCGTAGCTGGTGAGAATTTTTGATTAAAAATCTAGACTTTTATTGCCCATAAAACCGTTCATATTGATACGGAGCAGCATTAATAAGATTTTTTAAATTGTCAAACAATTGAATCAATCTGTTAGAAAAATCCGTATCCGTATTCCGCAGAAGGTTCAGTTACTTTTAATTTGAGCATGAATTCTTTTTGATTTCAATGGTCCGACTAAAAATAAGTAATGCCTCGCCAACTCATGTTTTGTTTGCTTCTGTTGGTCGATAATATTCTATTTGAATTTCAGCTGAACATTGTAGGACCTTCACCACCTCATTTCAAGGTAATATTAATTGCAATTACCCGTCGTTACAGATGTCTAAGGGCAATGTTCATCTTTCGGCTTAAAAAAACGAAAAATAATTGCAAAGTTTCCGCAAAAAATTAATGAGAATTCGTAGCCGCTCTTAATAAGACCTGGCATACATGGTGATACCGTAACTCATTTATCTCATTTGAATATTATTATAAATCTGGCAAATTAACAAATTTCATGAGTCGTATTAATTTGAGATGAGGCAATGAGCGGAAGAATGGAGTTGAAACGAGTAAAATCTTTTTCCGTCCTCTGTCCTCTAATCCTCCTAGTTGTATGTTTCGGACAAAGTTGACGCAAGAAATTACAGTGGAGCTTCTGTAGGTATACTTAACTTTTATCTCTTGAAGCAAAGGATGTGTTCTAACGGGTGGATAATAAAAGAAAACTGGATTAAAATTGACTTTTGGGTTAAAATGGGCATAAATGGTTATAAAATTAAAGTTGGCAAAAATGGGTTAAAACGGCCCTAAACGGAGGGAAATGTTTTAACCATTAACTCCAACTATGGAATCTAGTCGTGTTTGACCCTATTCAATCTGTTCTGCTTGAAACAATCACTCAAATCTACAATGAACGGGAAAATGAACAAAAAAATTAAACGAACACTTCGTCGCTTACTTTCACATTTATTTTGTTTTTGCAATAAATAATGTTGATTTTAATAAATAAAATTGAAAATTTGGCGGTCTACGGGCCAAGTGGCGAATCGACTAATTTAAATTTATATGCTGCTTATTACGAGCCTTAAATGATCAGGGTTCTTCAATTGTGTTTAGAATTAAAATCCCCGAAAACTAATTTAAGAGTAAACGGAATTCTCGCGTATACTTGGAATTCAGCGTGTTAAAATACTTAAAAAATTTAATTATTCTGAAAATGATAATTCTGCTTATCATTGAAATTTCTAAAAATCTGGATTAGTACGAACACTTTAGGACCTGGTTTGCGAAATTGAAAGGGGCGTCTTAAGTTCGAAATCATCCCAGTTCATTTGAGTCTTCTGCTTCAGGCATTTTAACGTTCATCCATTTTCGGGTATGATCTGTTCATGTAATTTCGCAATATACTGAGAAAGTGATTGATGGAGAGTGATGGAATAGGAGTAAAATTTCGTAATCGTAGAAGGTAAATCTACAATTCAATTCCAGAGAATTCAAAGTTAAACTGAATAAGTGGAAATCATAACCGAATAAAAAATATGTAGTTAAAAAATCAACTCATTTAACTTGATCAAAGAACTGGACTAAACCTCTATTAAAACCCAGTTTAACCCTTCATTTTTTGGGTGATGTAGGACCTTGGGTACATTCAATTAAATTTATTTACCCGATGCTAAAATGGCAATGCAATGATAAATATGCCAAATACGATTTCCCAATTTCGGACTCATTTTCGCCGTTTCTCAGAACAAAAAACATTTCCCAGTGGGAACAAAATTCTTTTAGGATGGAAAACTGTCATTTCTCATTCCAACTTCAAAACCGAAATAGAAACAACCATATATATCATCTGTGACAGAGTGAGTCGACCATCTGCCGTTTATGGCAGTTTTACTATAGGCTTGTACAACTGTCGATTTGATCGTGCAGCAAAAGACGGTTCTCGCCGTCACATGATAAAAAATGCTATATCTTTTCGTTGTAGTCTATTTTTGTGCTAAAGGGAAGCGTCCCATTTTGCTGCACGACCAAATTGACAGTTGTACAAGCCAATAGTAAAACTGCCATAAGGCAGATGGTCGACTCACTCTGATCTGTGATGTGCGTAAAATTGTAAGAATGATGTCAAAACAGCGAAAGACTCGGAAACTTGGAAATGCACATGGAACATTTAATATTGAAAGTCGACAAAAGTAGCCACATCACTAGCTTCGGGCTTTAGAGTGTGCATGATAAACTCATGTTTAAACGAGACGAGACGTGGCCATTCCATGTAAATAAGTTCATTTTTCTTGTTAAAAATCGGGTTTTACTTGAAACCCCAGTTAAACCAAAACGATGTTGGGTAATGGTGGAGAAATATCACTGTAGAATGACTAAAGTAGCTCTTCCAAACATTTTTGGAATTCAAGATTGTCATCGTTTAAATAAGCAATTCTTTGTGATTCTTCTGATACCAAAACAATATCTTCACGATACCTTGCAGTTGCGAACTTCTGTTGCCGAACAACTATTTTACTGTAATTCTAAAAAATTTGAAATCGAATGCTTTGTAAGAAGAATCTCTTGAAAATGCACCAAAGAGATTTAAAAATTCCAACTTTATTCAATATATTGGACTAATCATTTACATCACATTAAACACTCTTAAAAGCTGAATGCATTTACATAATACCAATCAAAAAAGATCTTCTATTCCCGAAAATTGCGAACCTTCAGTATTTCCATGTTTTGCCGTAAGCCTACGTACCATTTACCATACCGCTGCATAATCGAGTATATCTAGTACATACCTTTCCAGTTTGTTTTTCAACGCACCAATTAAATTAAATAAAATAGTGAATTTATCATCCAAATATAAGAACTTTTAGAATGGTGCAGAGTTTTTTTAAGCTTGTCATCAATACGATTGAATAAAATAGTGTGTAGCTTTTTCAAACAAATGCTGATGTTTTTCATGGCGTGTGTCAAGACATTAAACTTTAAAAATGAGGATAAATTTTTATCAGTTTATTCCAACTACATAAATCATTTAATATCCATTTTCTGTAAAAAACTAAATAATTATCCACACAAGAAGTATTTTATGTACGTACGATTCCGCTACTATGAGAGACCTGGGAATGCGTACACTTCCGAGTTACTTCAGGAATTCGGAATTCGGAATCCAAATCGCACCAAATTTAAAAAATAAATCAAATTTGAACTGATCACTTAAAACTCTTACCTTCTCTTCTGTAAAAATAACTATTTCCTTTATTAGCTTCCATTTGCTTCTATTTTTTATGAGGATATCACTGCAATTCAGGTAATAAAAAATCAAAAATGGTAAAGAAGCTGAAGATAATAGCTTTCAAATGATCTATTACAAATTATATTTGTTCTCATGCAAAAAAGTCAACTTTCAACTTTTACCCAGGCTATTTGAATTTGACCGTTTTTATTGAAATGTAGGTAAAGACGGTTGAACAGCTCTGGAACTATAAAAGATTTCATGAACTTAGCGATTGCTTAATGCCTTTCTATGCGCACTTTAACCATTGTTTTCATTGCTGGGTTTGATTCGATTCCAACTTTGAATTCCTGAAATGAATTGAAATTGTTAATGAATAGTAGATTTCTAATGATCGCTAATGAGGATGAGTAGACATAGTAAACTACTTACATTTGAGGTAGTTAAAGTATGTTTGCGTATCGAAACAGATTAACAAGTGAACCCCTCCGCCAAGAGACACCACTAATCGCATATACATACTGTCAAAATCAGTATTTTTTTCTGGTTAAATACGAATCCGTTTTGTTTTCTCTGTGGAAATATCGCAGCCATTTTTAATTTTAATTTAAGTACGAAATATATCCACAATGACTTAGAATGTATTCCCAAATTGTATTTCCCAAAAAATTGAAATTCAAAACAACTGTAAGGTTTCTACAAACAAAGCAAGACGGATTCGTAATCAGAATAAAATGTTGATCTAGACTGTATGTTTGTGTTATTACGGGGTTGCACTTGGGGGTATACAAGTTGTTAGAAAAAATGCATCATCACGGAACACTTACAAGAGAATCCTCCGCTCCGATTTGTACCCTCCTAACAGCATATACAAGAAGGAAGCTTTGGCTTATCTATGGCCACGAGAACAAATAATTGATGGTGATAATTTTACAGGTTGGTATTCATGCATCTTGTAAGCAATACATCACATTGTAAATGGGCATTTTCTCGCAAAAAAAAATTAAAATTAAAAATTGCTCCGAAATATCTCCAATAATTGAAAAATCAATTCGTAATCAGCTTACTTAAAATCCTGATTTAGACAATATAACTCTTATATGCTACTCGCAGAGTACAGTTCGGGGGGTTCCCTTGTTAATAGATTTGAAAGACCAATTGAGATCTAGAGAAACTGTGTTGTTGATAAAAAATATGTAACATGCGTTTATAATGTTCTGGTCATTTACAAGTAAATTCTTAAAACGTACAGGAATTTCAGTGTTTAAATTGTTATTATAAGTCCGGAATCATCCAAAAGCAAATATTATGTTAAGTTCAGAATGAAAATATACATAAAATTGGCTACTTGTGAGCAAAGCTGCCATTTCAGTGTTATGAATTCATCTTCTGATAGTCTGAATATAATGGATTATAAAGGTTTTAAGTAACGTGAGATCGACTTTATAAATATCGCGTTATATTATGCTTGTTATAATGGTCATTGTGAAAAAATTGCTATAACTTTTCTATTTGGATTGTAGGACCACACAATTTGTCAATAGTTTTTACAAGGGAAGGGCTCCAAGTGCTCCCCCCTCTAATCGCATATACCAGTCATACTGGGTGATAGAGCATTGTTATCTGCTTACGAATCCACTTTGATTTATCTGCGGAAAATGACAGGAATATGAGAACGCGGGGACGCGTTCGGTAAGAGAGGGAGAGATCAGATAGACAAAGGAGCTCGGGGCCACTATGGTCCAATGGCTCAAGTGAATATAATGATAAGTCAGGTAGGTAGATGAGATATGCATTCAACAGAATGCAATGCAATGCAATGAATGAATGTGTTTAGGCTTTAGACTAGGTTACCGGCATTGTGTGTGCTGATGTGGAATGAGGAGGATGCTGCATCATAGGTGTAAATATAATTTGTTGTAAATAAAGTCGAAATTAATAATTAAACTGATTCTCCGACGCCCGCCTCCGTAGTGTTTATTTCCGCACTCCGTAGATTGAACTTCACTGTTGTGCGACAGAACTGGGCGAAGCGGTAGGTCATGTCAACGGACAGTAAGTCAATCAATTGGGGAAATCATCATGGAGAAACAACATAAAGCAACAGAAGTAACCCCCGGCCTGACCCCTCCCCCTCACAAAAATCACAATTATTTTTAATTTAAATTTTTTATCTCAATACTCATTTATTTGGGTGGAGATGAACATCCTTACACAGAAATCAGACGTTGCCGTTATATCAGGTACCTGCTAGATAATGGGGAAGGCCTATTGTGGCCGTCTGCCAAAAAGTAAAATACCTCACACAGCCGATTTTTTACTTCGGTGTGAATATTTTTTGAGCCATATATTCCAATGTATTGTAGGTATACAATTTCAAATTTAAAAAAATCTTGATGTTTCCGCAGATAAATCAAAGTGGATCCGTAACCAGAAAAAAATGTTCTACCGCCCAATATGACTGGTATATGCGATTAAGGGGGGGCACTTGGGTCCCTTCCCTTGTAAGTCGTCAAAGTTTTTTCAACTTTCAGTTTAGGTCTGTTTCAATCATTGTTGAATAAACTCTGAAGTTCATACATTATTTTGTATTTAACCGTTTCAAACTTATTCCTCACTTTATCAGAAATGTTTACTATTTATTAGATGGAGCAAAAGATAAATTGACTAAAGTAAATTAAAACAATATGGGACGAAATTTATTACACCATTCGAAAATTTAATCAAATTTAACCTATCGTTAGTTGCCTTCCCCAATTTTGACCTTTGTGTTTAAAAGATTCAAAGACATTTTGGGCTATTTCCTTTGCCAATTTCATAATTCGAGGAGTATCACAATATTAGTTACGCGATTATTAACTTGCAATAATCTTATACACAATTATTAATCTTTGCATACTATTAAATTCAAAAGGTTATTTTCAAAAAACGAATGAAAGAATCACCAAAATAAGTTTTTGATTAAAACATCAGAATTCGAAACCACCACGTATTAACTTTGACGCTTTTGAATCCCAAATAATCTAATCAAGCTGGCAAATTCCCAGAGAGCTATTGTTCTTCATCCATGGCGATATGGCGATAATTTCAGAAATGTATTTACTGTAAATTAATCACAATAACAATAAGTATAGTTTTTAACCCCCAATTTTCCAACTTTTATTTCTGTATTTTGAAGCTTTTCCTTTGAAATATTTTCATTAGATACCATTTTTTGGTACCATTAGTATAATTATTTTTCCTTTTTTCATGCAAAATCTAGGCGAATAGAGTAAATTTTCAAAAAACCTTCAGCCTGGTTCGTAATTTACAGATAATCTAATAAAGAGCTAAGCTTACATGATATGGTATAAACCTGGTATCCTTAAAAATTCCGCGAGTCTCACAAAATTAAAATGAGACTATGAGGAGAAACGCAACTGAAGCTGATATATCTTTTATTTCTCCCCTAATTTCACAAACCACCAGGATAAAATAAATTCAGAAATAAATTAAACATTGTTTCTAACAGGTAGGTAGAAACAATAGATTACTGAATAAAAACAGGTTTTATTGGTAAAAATGGGTTCAAACGGTTAAAATAGGTTTTATATTGAAATTGAAAAATGACTTATATTGCATGTGTATTCGTCTTGGCCCAATTTTGAAGTTAATTTGTTTAATTTTTCATCTCACAAGGGAACCCCCCCAAGTGCCCCGCCTAATCGCATATACCACACATACAGTCGAGATCAGCATTTTTTTCTGAACAAGAATCCGTTTTGAAATCACTGGAAAAATGTCAGCGTGATTTTTAATTTTAATTTTTGTATGCGAAATTGTATACCTACAATGCATTGAGTTATACGGCTCCAAACCCAGATCAACACCAACTGATAAAATCGGCAAGTGAGTCTATTTTTATGTTTTGGCCAACGGCTTCGACGGGCCTTCTCCCATTGTTTAAAATGTACTAAAATATTCTACCTAGCATTATTTTAAGAGCTGATGTCGATTCTCATCCAAACAATCGTAAAATTCGAAACTAAAATAAAAATTAAAATCACACAGATATTTTTGCAGTGATTTGAAAACGGATTCTTGTTCAGAAAAAAATGCTGGTCTCAATATAGTATGTATATGCGATTAAAAGGGGGCACTTGGGGGGTTCCCTTGTCAGAAACATTTTTGCTCTACGTATTTGAAATCGTCAAATCTGTAAGGAACAGTAAAATGCCTGAAGAAACAAGACACGCTTCTCGTCGTTTAATTTCACAATTGCCTTGGTTTTGGAATAACTTTAATTTGCCTGATAATTTCAGAGGGTTCAATGGTTACACCAAACGTAATATGGCGAAACAATTAATTGAAATGCTAGTTATGAGCCTAGAGGAATCAATGTGCATAAATGAAGTTCAAAATTAAAATCACCAAAAAACTCGGTTTGATATATAAACAAAATCTCGCCAATTTGAATTCAACGCGTTACTCCAAAATTAACAATTGTTAATGTTTCCAGATTCTTCGCCAATCTGTGAATTTCCTTGTTTCGAAATATAATAAGATGAGTATGAGAGGATGGTGATGGTGATGATTTATTTATGGTTGCACTATGTATTTAAAAGTTTTATCAGCTAATTCTAATTATGTATATTTTTTGTCGAAAGAATCCGAACATTTTCACAAGGTGTAAAAATAAGAATAAAGAATTTTGTTAAACGCTTTGAAATTCAAGCTGAAATATTCCAATAACGGAATTATTTAAACCATCATGTTTTATGTTTAATGCATGTGTTTAACCATGTTTTATGTTGCTTAAATGGTTTAAAACTGAGGATTTGATAAAGAAAGCGTTCTGGTTGCGTGTAAAATCACTCGAATGCACAACGTTTTGATACGAGCGTTACCATTGCAATTTTGTTTTGGAGAATATATTACGTAGATGGAATTTGGAGTATAATGCGTAAACGTATAAGACCACATTTAGATTTCAGAAATTGAATTTGTAGAAATCCTAACCGAATTGACGTTGTCGGCTTTACAAACTGCTTAGAAAAATTGACTTAATTCATCGTTTGAGTAAATTTTATCAAAGTAATGGACTAGACCATTACTAAAGAAAGTTCGGATCCATTAACTTTGTAGAATCCTTTGATGTGTTCCGATTTTTGTTTTGAAAAATGAATTGTGAAAAGTGGGAAACTTCTCACTTTCAAACCAAGAATTAAAATCAACTGTTTCTTGCTTGTGGAAATTGTAAGAGGGATGCCAAGTAGCTAAAGACATAAACTGAAAAATGCACGAGTATCACCCATTTTGCCCCTTGAGCAGTTAGTTGCCCTACCTTATTTAACCCTTGAACGAGTGCCCCTCTGGACGCCGGACACTTACCCATTGTCTCATTCCTCATTTATCTACGTATTTGACTAGTCATTCGTGTTATTCTGCGAATTAATAAGTTTGAAAGATTTAAATGCCGTAAATAACATGACTACTATTGAATTCAAAAAGTAATTTTAAAAAATTGAGCAAGTCAATTAAATAAGTTTTAAAAATTACATTTCTTAATTCTTAATTAAAAATCTTAATTCCTACTTTTATTTATATAATTCAACGCGTATTCTCTTTGAAATTTTTATGAGACTACTTTGAAACAATGTATTGCGAAATTAATCAAGTTTTAATCAATCTTTGTCAAGTCTCTTCACAGATGAGTAAAGTAGTTTTTAAGAAACGCTTTGGTCTTTAATTTACTTTTCAAATCTAAGCGAATCCGACCGTGAAATTTTCCAATCTGCACTTTTTAAAACTCGGCGAGTCTCGAGAAATTAATGTGAGGCTGTGAGGAGAGAAACGCAACAAAACCAGTAAAATATTTTCAATTCTTCCACTCACTCTAGTTTCAAATAAAATGCAGGCACAAAACATTTCAGGCAGAGAAATTTATGGAGTGCATAGAATCTTTCTATTTATTTTCACGATTTCGATTTTGAATGCACAAAACAAAATGATTAATAAATTTTCTTTTAAATAATTATATATTTTGCCTCCAACCAATTTAAAAAAGTGAACAGTCGAATGACTGGTTTCATTATTACATTCATCAGGCTAACAAGGAATGTGCACGGTTGGGTTCTCTCAGATTTTCAAACTGACTTCACCATTCGGTAGAGCATCAAAAATAGTGCATATGGTGTGAAAATTAGCTCAACATGAGCACTTTTATTGGTTCTTTGTCGACTTAAAAGTTAACAACCAGGAACTTCAGGATACTGTTTATGGAGTGTAGCAAGAAAAATTCTCAAAATTCGTCCGTGATGTATAATTATAAATTTTTCTACCGAAACTGCGTCTAATTGCCTCTTCTTGAATTATGCTTATGATTTTTTCACGCTAAAAATTTGAATTTTTGACAGTCACATGTGGGAACTAGTGGTCAATAACGTTTACTATGTGTAAAAATCCACAAAGATGATTCAAAAGCTCATGGTTTAAAATTTTTCAGTCGACAATGAACCAATAAAAGTGCTCATGTTGAGCTGATTTTCACGACATATACACTATCTTTTATCCGCTATCGAATGGTGAAGTCGGTTTGAAAATCTGAGATAACCCAACCGTGCACATTCCTCGTAAGAAGAACAAACAAGGTTTTTAAACGATAATTAGTATTTTTCAAAATTTTGTTTTCAGTAAATAAATAAGTTCAAAGAAACAAAAATAAGCCAAAATTCGTTAAATGACAAAAATGCGTATAAATTGGGTTCAATGGGCAAAATTGGGTTCTATTGCTTGTGAGAGAATACGTGGGCACAACCAGGTCTATTGTTTTTTAACAAAGGCCAGTTTAAATTGTCAAAAATGAACCAAGACGAGATAAATGAGCACAAATAACAAAAATTGGTTGAATAAGTATTACCGTATGTTCTGATTTAGAACGCGGGGTTTAAATAGAGCGCGGGTACGAAATAGAGCGCGGGGAATTGAAGGTTATAAATTGAGTAAAACGCGGGTCCGATATTCAGCGCGGGTCTGAAATAGAACGCGGGTGCAAAATAGAAAGCATTAAAGACCGTAGCTGCCTATTAAGCACCTATTACCAGCACAATCGTTTTATGATTTTGTTCAAAAACATCAAAAGCATCTACTTCCGGCCTTCAGTTTGGTTTAGGTGTCCAAATGTTGTATGATTTTGGTATAAAATTTTAAAAAATAACTTCGATCTGCAAATATCTGACCCATTGCTTTTTAGTAAATGAATAGAACGCGGGTCATCAATAGAGCGCATGTCTGAAATAGAACGCGGGGGGTTGAGACGGATAATTCGAATAGAACGCGGGGAGTTCTATATCAGAATATACAAACGGTATTAGTTTTAGGTGAACCGATTGGAAAAACAGGGTAATTTTTTTACAGGAAAAATGGTACAATGAGCAAAATCAAACGATAGCCGTTGTACAAATTGAAGCCAGTTGTCTTCACATGTTTACCCCCATCTTGCGGTTAGATTTTGATTGCTGTTAACCTTTTTTATTCGTTCCTGACAACAGATTTGGGTTTGTACTCGTAGGCTTTGATGATTAATACAAATAATTGAATGAAATACAACCATAGTATTGGAATGAACAAACGGGTCTAGGTTTTTTTATGGCATACCATTTTTCGGCTGTCACTTTTACGCAGTTTTTATTTTCGCATGTCCAATTTTTGGCATGAAAAAAAGTTCGCATGTTTAAAATTTCGCATGTAAAAAAATTCGCAGAAAATTTGTTCGCAAGGAACATAATATCGCACGGACTTTTTTCTGAATGGGAAATTATGCTTACTTTGAGTGTATAAACATTCACCCATCAAAATATAGGCATTATATTATGTGTATGTTTACTTT
>JAHZMX010004121.1:0-12125 GCA_027743895.1 Seira musarum
TTTTTATATGAAAATCATCCACATAAAAAGGCTTACAAAATAAACATTTTGACCCTTTTCTCAAAAATAAAACAATCAACAAAACCAAAAACATCGCAATTTTCCTTAATCTTAATCCTAATCTCTATTCACAAAAATGACCCCTAAACATTTCCAATTCATACATAAAATATCTTGAACAAAAATACATAAAACAAACACTTTTCTGGAAAATTTACTTGAGTCATCTTAAATCTAACAATGAACATTTTAAGCTTGACTCACTATTTCTAACACTCCGAGCAAATCAAAGTTATTTCTGCATTTCATCAAAGCGTTTATTATATTTTGAAATCAAATAGCAATTGCTCCGCTTTCGTTGTGGAAGGCGCAAGGTGAGCATTGACTTCCGATCAATCGAAAATCAAATTTCACATTAGATTGGAACAGATGCTTTAAAAATAAACGAACGACTACACATGACACATAACTTTACTAGATTTTACGTCTGCTGCTTTCCTTATTTCTTTCCATTAACAAAGAGGCCGACTCACTGCCATACCTCCTCTTCCGCATTATTATTGATCCGAAATTGGATTTTTTTCGGATTTGAACCCATCCAATTTTTTTATGCCGGAATTTCGTAATTGCAGTACATTACAATTGACAAGTTGTACGTTAAGCTAGAATAGTGTAAGGAAAAGGGATCCTTTTCATTATTTTTGTCGGAGAGCCCTTGAACAAGAATCACACCCAACCAGAGCATTTTTTTGTTCAGTAAATAAAAAGAATTATTCAGCAGGAAGTCTCATATTATTGATCATAATCATAAAAGACGCTTTGCTGTAAGCAGGCATGTTTTTTCATGATGGATTTAAGACGAAGAAATTTAAACACATTCGTGTTGCGATCAATCCTCACGACATTTTAGTAAATGTGTATTTGTCTCAGGGTTCAGGCTACGGCATTCGGAATTTTAAGTAAACTATTACACATTATGATACTTACTGCGGTACAATTTTTTTTAAAATCAGTTCAAAAATTGGTTAATAAATGTTTGCCGCGTCATTATTATAAGGTTCATGAAGTGCTTCATATTTCTTGAAAAAAAAAACAATTTCGTGACCAATTTCAATTTTTTAATGAGAAAAGTTTATCTGGGCAGCCAAATGACGGACATAGCTCTAAGCCAGCTCTTAAGTCATAGAGCTAAATCCTACCTACCAATTTCGTCAATTTTAGAGCTATTTCCTTCATAGTACATTGTATTTTAAGGGCTGAATCATTCATTCATAATGCGATAGAAAAGTTAAAAAAAGGTACCAGATCGGTGCATTGGACAAGTCTCCTGTTCCAGGCCCATCCCGGGCAATTAAAGTTGCGAGAAGAAGAGCGATTTGGAATAAGATAGAAAAATCTTAAGATAACGACATCAAAGAAATATGGACAGTTCTGAATGCACAACCCTATGCAAGTAGAGTCACTACTGTATTTTATTGTGCAAATGATCACTACGAGGATAATCGTGGACTCACGCTTGAGCAGAAGGAGTTCGTTGTAAAAAACATTCACGCCAATATTACAAAGCTCCTAATCGAGCTTGTCTGTGGAAAACATTTACGGACTTCGTCTCATCTGAACTACAGGTGCACCGAGTCACAATTCCCCTCCCGTCTTCAACTCCCCTCGAATTCACATGCTCATGCCCTGATTACCTCAAAGAATTTATTTGCTGTCACGTCCTTGGCATTGCCTATCATAAGAACTTACTAGAGTTTCCTCCAGCCGCTGCTGTTGGAGGGTTGGATAAGAAAAAATCCCGAGGTCGCCCAAAAAACTCTGGAAAAGCATCGTCAAAATAAGTTAATTTAGTGTAATGTATGCCAAAATATGTATTTTGTAAAAAGAATGATTGAGCTCTTATTCTGATTTCGAAAAGCGAATTTTGCCCTCCAAATGAATAAATTAGCTATAATTGAAGAGCAAGTTAAGTCATTTGATAAGACGCTTTCGCCAATTACTTTTTCTAAAAACACTCCAATCATTTAAATGGCTAAATCCGCCATTTGGCTGGCCCCATAATCTCCTCCCTTTTTTAATGCTGACATTGTGCACTAATATTAGTTTGAGAAGCAAAAAAAAACTAGTCATCAAATGGGAAAAATGAATTATTTTCTCTAGATTCAATTTGACGATGATAAATTCTTACTTTTTGTTACATGAGCAGCGTTTAGCTGTGTAAACCTGATAGACATAAATTCCGCATTCAGATTTATATTTAAAATGGCAGGGTAATTTGGGGCTGCTTTATCCGGCGTAGGGCTGCTTTGAAAATAAAGCAGCCTCCTCCCGATGAGACCGGGAGTTGGCTGCTTCGCAGCCTTAGCTCACATTTTTCCGGCCTCGTCTGCAAATATCATTATAAATGTAAATGTGGCCTTACTACCCATGTAATTAGGTTAATCCAATTTCATAAGCTGGCTTGACAATAGAAACATAACAAAAAAATAAGTGAGCTTGCCAAAAAATATAAACTTAAAATATAATGACAAGCACGAATGTCATGAACTTTGACATCCTGACATCATTTCATGTTTAAGGTTCGTGAAGGCAGGTTGCTTGGTGTGTCAAGTGCAACAAAATAGCTCAAGTACAAGACACAAAGAAATATATTTCGGATCCAAGGAAAGTAATTCCTTTGTAGGAATCAATCAGGATTTAGGATTTATATCTCAGCTTATCCTCATCATTCAATGGAGGTGGGTCAATGATACGTATAAGTAGTTACGCCAGCTAGATGAGTATCCCTTGTAAGCTCTCAGAAATACTTATACTTTTCCTAAAAACCAAAGAACCTAGCCCGTCAAGGTAAAAGTCAGGACCTTTCTTAGACTCCTACGTAAAGACGCGACACCTTCTTTAGGAATCACAGGAGTAATATATTGCTATGAAAAAAAGCAGCCTTGTATCGATTTCAGTTTTTTAATTTTGAAAATAAAGCAGCCTCCTCCCGAAATGCCAACTCTCCGAAAAAAGCAGCCCCGCACATTTCTTTCATTTAAAATAAACAAGACAAAATATCATTTTAAGTACACTCATTTTCGCATCACTTCTACCAAAAACCCGATTTGTCGTCGCCCATTGACATGATAAATATGTCTCCACATACTGAAAAAAATGACGACAGGTTTATCGGCTTAAGTCATTCAAACTTAATTCAACATGGACGAGCAGCACTAACTTTTTTGGATCTGCTTGCCTTGCTGACTCGCACCAGACTGAGAAAGAAACATGAAATGGGGGAACGTGATAATGTCTACAGCTAAGCATTCTCCTTTTTGGATGCAAAACTTCTCATTATTCTTTACTTTTATTCCCATATGCTTGTCTTTACCTCATACTGTGGAGCTAAGCATACAGATTGTGAGTTTAGTTTTTATCTGGAGTTTCGTTTCACAAGGAAAACAACATGAAAAACGAAACCACTCCTCAATAAACTAGGTTTGAAATGACGGATGAAGAATTTCTCTCACCTTCAGCACCAACAACAGTGAAATAAAGTAAACTTCTATTCTCATATGACAGAATTTGTTTCGTAATTTGTGGCTAAGGCAACTTCTTTTTAAATAGTTTGTTACCGTTTTTTGAACTAGACACACCCAAAATATTTTATAATTGTGTGATCCGCACTGAATTGGGTATTTTTAAGCAAACAGAAAAGTGATATGATGAGGTTACGATAGTTCCTGAAAAAATTGTTTGCACGCGATATGGAGTGATATGCCTGCAGTTTTTAAAATTTCAAGCTTTTGTCCAACCTGCATGAAGTCTAGAGCTGTGGATCTCGGGCGCGCTATGGAAGGCGTTGGAATTTTAATATGTTTAATATTGCCAGGTCTTATTATTTTGTACCATTCGTCGCATTCAACAACACAGGTGCAATTCAGCGGATTTAAGCAAACTTTAAAAACTTTTCAATTTATTTTTATCGCCTTCTATCACGAAAAAAATATTTTTTGTGACCTACAGCAATTAGCTATTTTTTCAGCGTGAGATTTCAACGAAAGATAGAGTCAAATATCTCAAGGGGTAAGGATCAAGGGAGGAGAGCAGACTTGTCGTCATATTTTTTTATATCAATGGTATTTTGTGTAATCAGATATGATGCGTTCTTATCTAATCCCATAAGAAAACAATTAATATGAAAATATATGATGGCAAATATAGAAGGTAACATAGTGGGCACAAGGGGGTTGGCTTCCAGTGGTTACAATGCCTAAATTTTACTTTCAAGTTAGTTAGAGGTATTCAACTAACGTTTCTATTCCACGCCACAGTAAAAAATATGGCACATTACGCGTAAAGATATTGATGTGATATGAAATTACTTTTGGGGAAAGGTTGTCTATGTATTTAGTAGTGTTTAAAACCAGTTTCATTTTGAAGAGGACATAAATTCTTTTCTCCCAATAATTTAGCCGAATTAAGTTTTTCAAAATTATAGCCGCGGAACAGTTGTTTTATTTGTGCAACGAGCCAAATTTTCTTGTTTATTGATATTGACGGAGTGCATGTGTAAGTATTAGCTCCTGAAGTAACGCTATAATCGTATATAGCTATTGTCCACATATTTTTATTTGATAATAGTAATAAACACCGCTAAATCTTCACTCGCCGCAACAAATGCGGTCTTCTTTTCAGAATAATTTACAGGTTTTACAAGTTAATAATTCGATAAAATACATTTAAGCTTATAAGGCTATCACTTATTAATTGTACCAAATAGCAACAATATCATAAAATCTACAATTCAAGAAAAAATCCCCAAAAGCAGCAATGATACAAACATATTTTTAATTTGTGATTCCACTACTGTTACCTTTACGTAGAATGTAAGTATGTTGACTATGTATTAATATTAAGAAGTGTATATTACGAGAATGGTCTACAAAGTTTTTAAAATAATAAAAGAAATAATAATCCCTATCGTACACTTTAGATTCGCATTGATATTATGTATTACTTTTATAATATACCTATTCTAGAAATTTATATTTATTTATGAAATCTACAAATTAGATGCGTTATTGCTTATCAATGTTATGTACTTAAAAACACACATTCAAATTTTGCTTACGTTTGCACTTATTTAGCTAAAGAAAGTAAGTTACTAACCAACTAAACTGAAATAGAAATTTTCTTTTGAAGTGGAAGGTAGAACGAAAAAAAGTTTGACCATTATATTTTGAGCTAAAAAATAACCAATTTAAGTGAAATTCTTCGTTTGAAATAGGTTTGGTTTCCTATTACAATTTTTTTGACCTGAAAAATTAACTCATCATCTATTTCTTATTCTCTGATCATAAGTTCTTTGAAACTCAAATTGAATTTAGTATTTTTAAATCGGAAGAAGACTGGATCTTGGCTTTGCATAATTGGTTTCACGTCAAGGCGTGAAAATGTTGACGCTGTTATACTAAAATTAGAATCTCTAAAGTACCTTCTCTTCTTCGAGGTTCTTGGTTCTTAGTTCTCTTGTCCTTGATTCCCGTCTGCTGAGCATTCTTCTCAACAATACTAATACGTCTCACTTCACCCCAATAAAAACCAATATTATTTAACACTGAAATTCCTTCGCTTTCTGCAATCCCTTGTTTTCGCATACACCAACAGTCCATATAATATCATAGGAAAACCTGTGTACATTATCCTCAGTCTGCTTCACTTTCTTCCACCGTTACCTTCTTCACTCTACATAAGGATGTGGCCATAATGAGGCTTTCACCTACATATCCTGAAAAGAAAGTTGAACTTTCCAAAGACTCCGGGGATGGTTCCGCACTTGTCTCATCAATTATGTCTAAATGAAATGAGATGATTCTCTTTTGTTTTCAATTTAATCAGCGATATTTATTTAAACCATAAAGATAAATTTCATTCAGTAAATTGTGTTATTTACTTGTCATACCTTGCGGGATCAATAAGTTTGGAAGTTCCGATTGCAACTGGCCCTGGCTCTTCTTCACGTTGTTAAGAAAACTACTAGCTTTTGCCAGGGCTGGAGATTTGGTCGCTCTATCAAATAGTTTTTGGCTGATTCTAAACAACAGAAGAAACAATTTTTTAATGTTTGTCTTTCTACGTTAAATATTTTCAATGTTTGTCTTCCGACGTTAAATATCTTATTTTATTTTTGAGGACCTACTTGGAAAAATTCAAAATGCCAATGTCATCCAGATTTTGTGTGACTTGGTCCATTAAAACCTGGAAATACATGGCGTCGTCAACGACCTTTCTAAGACGAATTATCTGACTGAGAACCTGTTTTTTGTCGTGCCCTGAAAACTGCTGCTTTTCTTGAATTGTTAACTGGAATTTGTCTCTTAAAGTAGTCAACGATAAAGAAACATTACTTGTAATTACTTATCAATAAATAAAACGGAAAAGGTTTTTGTTAATCTTTCCCGTTTTTCGTGCAAATTGTGTTACATAAGACTTATTGAGTTATTAAATAACATTTTTTTCTGGCTTATTAGCAAACAGTTAACTGCTCATTAGCATTACTGATAACAGAAAAAACTCAACGATTTTTATCATTCATTTTATTAGGAAAAAAATTTCTTACGTTTTCTTTATAATGGTAATGTTTCCGGTCTCTTGAATGGATGCACCCGATTCTCCGTCAAAACATAAGAGCTCCCCTTCCAATCTCATAACTTCTAAACGTGCCTCGTCGTCACTTTTCCTTTAAAAAAATAAAACATCTACTATGTCATAGAGATTGTCTTTAAAGAATTACTGATGGTCAATGATAAGTTCCATTTATTCATACTTAGCGGATTCGTAATTTTCACACACAGCAGCAATTGTCTCTGCAACCGCGCAAAAGCTGTGATTTTTGTCGTGGTCCAGGCGGCAGTCGCTGCACATCATTTTTTTACATGTAAGGCAGGACAATTTAAATTCCATTCCTTCGTGTAGTTCGCACTTGTTTCGAGTTTCCATGAACCTTTCAAACTCTACTTGCATCATTTGACTGGAAATGTCTTCCAAAAAACTTAAAATTGGCTTTCTCCGGTCTCCATTTCTCTTGCTCAGAGCTAGGACAAAAAGATATTACCTCTGTGCAAGTTAGGCAGAGATAAATGCCGCAATCAGTACAGAATTTTTTCCCACAATCCTTAAACAAGCAAAGCCCGCAACACAGCGAAATGCAGTTTAGTGTAAGCTTTTTTGGTAAGAATGTATCCAACACAACTCTCTCACGTAGGTCGTCCATTGAAGAAAATTCTCTAAGGCATGCTTCGCAGTGATATCTTTTACTTCCTGAAAATAGTAGATAATAACCATAATGTCAAAACAAGGGGATTACTTAAAAGCAAGAAAATTTACGCTTGATTTCAACAAAACCATATTATTCCTCACCACTCTCCTGTTTCTTCAGTCCTCTGAAATAGTTTTCAACGCAAGGTTCTGCACAAAGAGCGTGCATACAAGGAAGCAAACAAACTACGGTGCCTCCTGTTCCTAATTTGGAGCACAGTAGACATTTTCCCCATGGAAGATTGGTTTTTCTTTCCGCAGCCGCCATTGTCGACTTGAAAGCTTTTGCAAAATAATACTTCTGTTATCTCTTTTGTATTGAGTGACGAGCATTATTATTCCAAAACCCAGGTTAGCCATAACAAAATATATGTACTGACGTGATTACGTATCAAATTCCACCGCATTTTCTATACTAAATTGGAAGTAAGCGGTACTGGGGGTTTCCCTACTCTTTGAGGTCTTTTTTACCTATTCTTTGATGTCTTACACATTAGAAAATACTCTATTCCCATCCTGATAATTGATACCTATTTTTTAGGAATAGTTTCTGCTTGAGCTTTTTATGTAACCCCGTGACAAAATCCTGAAAGTTGGAAGAACAAAAATATAAGGGGCCATAAAGAACGTTTTGCAAGCCTTCATATACATTACCAGCAAAATACCAAGGAAAAGCTGCACGTAAGATCGCCCCTATGTATTCCCCTTCCTTTCTTCATCGAAAATTACTTCGATATAATTACGACTTTAAATAAGTTCACCGCCGTTTTAGATTCATGCCAAAGATACGCTCAACAAACAATGCCGGTGGAAGTTTTCTCTATATTGGAATCTACACTTCACATTACAATCTGCACCAGGGACCGCGGAACAGGGGGTACATTTCTATCCTAATAATGCTAACAAATTACGCAATTTTGGCGAATTCCCTATCCTGTTAATGTTAAATTTGAAATTTCAGGGGGGTACATTGTACCCCCCGTACCCCCGGTTGTGCGGTCCCTGATCTGCACTAAACAATAATAGCAATAAAATAAAGCCAGGAAGATTTTTAATAAAAATAAATCATAAGAAACCAATAAACCACAATGAACCAAACCAAATAAAACTATTACTTCTCTTAATTTTTTTTTTTGCAATACAATATGAGCACATGGTAAATAAATAAAACAAATATGTTTCATTTTAATCATTATTTTCTTCATTGAAAATTTTCAGTGGATTGAGTCATCCGGAGAGGAAAAAGAAGGGTTACGTTGACTTTAAAACAAAAATTACGGATTCAATAGTGACAGTTTCCGTATAACAGATATGCGATCAGTATAGTAGAGTGGCACCTTTAAACCAGATAAAAAAAACCTTTCATCTGCAAGTGCTCTTATATGGAGGCTTTATTGTAATTGACAGATAGGAAAAAACGCTTCACCTGGATCAACGCGATACCTTAACCACACCTTAAATCGGTTTTATTAAGTACTGCAAAGCTAACATATGGAAACTTAAGGTACATTACAATTTATGTCCCTCAAAGTTTAAGAATTGCGATAGCTTATGAACTTCTCCTTCGGTATTTAAGATATATGTTTGTGCTTGATCTTCTCCGTATTCACTAAGCATTTTAAAACCAATAAAGTCATCCTAATAACTGGCCTGAACACCAGAAGTGATCTCAGTTTTCTTTCAAAAGAAAGGCTGGCTATGTACTCACTCTGACACTCCCATATGAAACCAACTGTTCATTCATTTTTATGTTGCAAACGAAGTTTGGAACATTATGTGATCACGTATGTCTGTCTGTCTGTCTGTTTGTCTGTTTGTCTGTCCGACTGTCATCGCTCTAACTTTGTTTAGGTTTGACCGATCGACATGAAATTTGGTGTTCAGGTAGTATAGGTCAAAAGTAGGAAGCCTATTGATTTTCAGCCTGTTTGAGCTATATAGCACAAATTGGTAGAAAATCTATGTTATGAGTTGTGTCGGATATGAGTGAAAATCGATATAGTGATGTAATTTGACATGCTGAACAAGAATTTTAATGAATTACATCGTCAATTTGTGCTATATAGTGCTAATTGATAGAAAAACTATAATTTCAGAAGTTCTCAAATTTGCTTAAATTGAATATCTCTACGTATTTGGCAATTAGGAACAAGAATGTCAATAAATTACGCTATCAATTTATACTATATAGTTTAAATTGTCAGATGAACTATGGTCTTGAATTTCTTGGAACACTTGAATTCAGATAAACACGAATTTATCAATGTATGTATTTCGGTTCAAATCTATCGTTTGTAGTTTGCAACATGGATGAAGAATTTATCGTTTTTTTATTCATGAATAACTGAACGTAGTGGCATTGCTGCTTTGCTCTGTGCGTATTACTAAACCGTAATAAATAAATGATTGCATCGTTTTTAATGCTCCCTTTACCCAAGCACAACTTTTTTTCCCCAGAAGTCACTTCAACTTTATTAAAGATTATGTTCCAGCTTGCATAGGCGAGAAACAAAGTTTCAAGGTGTTATAAACTGTCTTTGTATTTCAACTTTGAATAAAAGCTACTCGCTTGAATGAAAAACTTCAAAAGTATGTATTGACAGTTCTATTCAGTGCCATGGACGGAATTGTTTATTAAAATGAAAACAGTTTGATGCATCGTTTTAAAAAGCAATAAGTGAGATATTTAGCCTGTTCTTTATAATACTTATAAATGTTGCATGCGTAATGGCAAGAACACAAAAATGGAGGTAAAAATAAAAGATATCATTGAACAGAAAAAAATTAACAAAATAATATAACTTGGTATGAGAACCAGCAGCCGTAAACAAATACTTATTTGTATCAAATTTTTATGCACCTCATATTCTGGTTGGGAAAGGTAATGTAACAAAACTTCCAAGATTGTCAAATCGTAAGGTGAAAAGTGTTTTCTCATTTTACTCCTGAATGAGTCTCTGAATTTTACAAGGATTTATTTCTGTGCTTCCATAAAAATGATTTTTTACCTCATTAAACAAAAAAATTGGTT
This sequence comes from Seira musarum, assembly GCA_027743895.1. Classification (NCBI taxonomy): domain Eukaryota; kingdom Metazoa; phylum Arthropoda; class Collembola; order Entomobryomorpha; family Entomobryidae; genus Seira; species Seira musarum. The sequence continues at coordinate 10,334 of JAHZMX010004121.1, forward strand.
TTAATTTTGGGCAATTTTTATGTACAGGTGTAATCAAGTATATTTTATAATCTAGATAAAAATATATCACTTACTTACTTTTAGTTCTCAGTTAATTGAGGATATATGATGGAGAAATACTTAAGCTTCTTTACGAATCAATCGCTTATAAAAATCAAAATTTTTTATACCTCTCTCGTTGATCATTAGGCTTAACTACGTTTTTACGTTACACTTACCATTATTTTTTTTGTATTCTTAAGAAATGCATATAGCAAGACCAAAAATTAACGTTGGGAACACAGGTGACTTTTTTTTTGGAAACAATTGACATTAAAGTGTACTGCACAAGAAAGAAAATTTTATTACCTGAGTTAGGTGACTCTTTGACTTTTCTAAAGAAAGAAGCACGCTTTACTGCTTTCGCTTTACTAGGTAGTTCTATCTTTTTCAACAAACAACCTTGTACGACAATTCACAAAAAAATCAGGCAACTAAAAGTACTTATTAATTACACTAATCAGAATCTGACTGCACCAATGGGATTTAATTTGTTTAAGAAGCAAAAATAAAAACTCACGTTTTAGATGTCAGGAAGGATATAATGAAATGAACCACAGAAACTCATCCCGACATACTTTCAGGCTGAATCCAAAAGCATCACTGATTTAAGTTTCATGGAAAATACAAACTTCGTTACAAACCCTTGTGATCATTTTTTTCGATGAGAGAAACGCCCATGTAACTAATCTCCTAGTATTACTTAAGTTTGAGATATTTTTGCGATTATCTCATAATTTTCTTATGTTCCTAATAAGTCGCATTCTATCAAGCCCTACACATAATAACATTGAAGACTGCGAGAAAGCAACACATTTCTGCTTTGTTTTCTTCGGGGTCCATTCATGCACTTCAATGATTAATTCCACGTGTTATTGTGCCCAAAGCGTGTACAGTATCACCACATGGTGCTATCAGATACAGCTTTACTTGAAAGCATTCTGCACACATTTCTCTGGTATAACGGGGGTCAACCAATACCAAGTGTTTATTGAAACAGTCCTTAAAATCACCTCTAAATCACCTCCAAATTCCCTCCAAGTCTCCTCCAGGGTTTCCTCCATACTCCATTTCCCTCTAATGCAACTTTCCCCATGCTAAGCTTATGGGGAAAAATTTTTGATTTTGGCGACGACGAAAAAGTAGGAAAAACAGGAGGAAAAAAAATGAGAAAAAGACCAAAATTATAAACCTATATCACTACGTTCATAGGTTAATAAAAGGAGAACTAAAACTTTTCTCCACTTGTCATGGGTAATTTTTGTCTCCTTTTCTTTGGCATAGAAAAGCTGCAACAAGCATTTAGGGGAGACTTCATACTTTTGTAGAAAGTGAAAAAACAGAAACAGAGCCCGCCGTGTTGCTGAATAAGCTACGATTTTTTGATGACTTGTTGATTTGACACTTACACGAGTGTTTCTTCGAATGCAAGACGGCAACCTTGTCATGTCACAGCTAAAAAACAAAGTGGTACATGAAATTGCCCCATGCATGAAATTGCAGTGCATCGACATGCAGACCTATTGACGAAGTAGTAGCAATTATTTGCAACATGCATAAAAATTTAAAATATTCCATGGCTTAAATTTATTACGTAGCTGACGTCATCAGCGGAGTATTGGTTTCGATTGGGTTTTCTGTGTGTGTGTGTCTGTGTGTCTGTACAGATGATAACTTTCGAAAGAGGTCACCGATTGACCTCAAATTTGGAACAAAGGTTCCTGGCGTACTGGGGATAACACCTATAACTTTT
>JAHZMX010004122.1:0-10735 GCA_027743895.1 Seira musarum
ATCATATCACGCTTAATTTTTGTTATGTTTGTTCGATCAGATGGGCAAAACTTCTTTGTAATTGACAATAGCAATTATATGGAGAGTTTCTCAATAAAATGGTCTCTCTATAATTGCTAATTTTAAATTCCCGCTGTGGTGCAATTATTGGGAAGTTACACTGTATAAAGCGTTGTGTGGTTTGATTCGTTTTTAAGGTTTTACATATGTTCGACTAAACTGGTTGCAATTGTCAACGGTTCGTCTATCGATTTTTCAGCTGAATTGTATTCATCCCTTTATTTCTCTTATTCATTTTTGGATGCATGTGTAGTTTGAATAAGTGAAAACAAGTCCAAAATGGAAAATTATTCGATTGAATTTTGAACTTATTTTCTTAATTTAATGATAGATGTTTAAGCGATACTTGTCAATTTCGGCGCGTTCATCACATTTCCATCACCGTCAGGTGACTTGGGAATTGTGGAGTAGTGTCAGCGAACAACTCATGAGTAATTAGATCTACAGAATGGAGTTAATAAATTCGTCGCACAAATTACCTGCACTGAAATTTAATCATGCAGCACAGAATATCGACATCAGTTTCCCTATCACGTTGTCACACAATACACAAGTTCGATTATCGAAGTTGAGCCACTTTCCTTCATGGACAGTGGAAAATATACCATAAAACTTAAAGATATCAACACAGAACTGAAAAGTTTTACATGGGCTGGAGAGGGAATGAAGTACGAAGGTGTATATGAGAGGCTATTGGCCATTACACTGGCAGCAGATGTTCTTCTGCAAATGCCAGACAGCGTGGGTTATAATAACGTGAGAAAAGAAAACTGTTGAAATTTGGATATATCCACCAATGGATGTACCTATTGAAGACTATGATTCTGATTGTGCGACGTAAAAATATCATTCTAAAGACGGGAGTATTGGCTGAGGGACAAAAAATTTAGATTTTCATGCCCATGTCCTTTTTTGGGTAGTTTCTCTTCCTTATGCGTGGTTAGAGTACTAGTCGGTTTGTTCTGTTAAATAACTGAAATGATGTAGAAAATCCAATCCGTCTCAGTCAGCGCAAAATTTTGAACAATGGCTTAAATTCTTTTTTGGTTTAGGTGTACAAAGTTTTAGTACATTGTATTTCATCTCTTTTTCGTTTCAATGTCAGTTTGATTAATTAAAAATATACAAATTTTTAGTAACCCTATAATACATTTTTGTTTCTCAGTTGTTTATAAATCGACAATTTGTAATTACTTTGGAAAATTAGAAGGTATGGTAGTTTGTTTGCACCCCCGCGTCCTTTTTGACCTGTTTCTCTTGCGACATTGTGCAGCATTTTATATCAAATTTTTCATTACCACAGACCAAAATTTAGCTTTTTCAATATCTGACGACGTATGTGAACACCCGTAAAAAGTGGAATGTTGGGAACAGCGGTCGGATTCAATCTATTTATGTCAAGAATCTTGGTCTGGTGCAGATTCATTCTCACGGATTTTTAACCTTTGAGTTTATGCTAAATTGGCATTTACCTGCCCTTGCCTTGTCTAAAACGATTAATTCAAATAAATCCACTGACATTGACGAACTAACAAGTAAGTTAGTTTTAGGGGCAAATTCTATCTGTTTTTCTCATTTCCACTTTCAACATAGCATGGAACGTATCTGTAAAATCGATGAAATATTGAGTGAGATAAGCTAAAATGCTTTTTTGTACTCGGTACGTACAACCAAAGCCAATTTAAACTTCTTTAGAAACATATTTATTGTTCAAGTTAGTCCTGATGCAAAAACAAGTTTCTAAAAATAAGATTTCGACGTTTCCAGACAGACACAACTTTATCAAAAGCGAAGGGGATGTTTTAGTAATATCTGGTATTGGCTTTCATACCAGTCCATCCTCTTCTTTCTTCTTCTCACTTGATGTGTGTTGAAATGCTTTTTATTATTTCATCTACAAAAAAAAGATAGATATTTGGAGTTGTTACGTTTCTCCATCACGTCTGGTTTCTTGGCTTTTGTTTTTTGGTTTGCCGGCATTCAATTCTCAGATGGGAGAAAACCACTTTTCTTCTCACTTTCTCACGTCTTCATTATAAAAACGTGTTTCCGATCAAGAAATCCTTTTCTCCACTTATTTTCATCACTTACTTTTCTCCACTTTACTAAATACTTCCGTTAGTGATCCCATGACGTTCCATTAGGGAATAATGGTGAGAAGGGAAGAAAAAATTTAGGATTTGTTATCTTGCACCAAATTTTTTGTCAGTTTTTTGGACAGAAAATCTCTACTCGCAGACGGAAGTAAATTGAAAAGAAACAAAATGGATTGTGTAAATTTTCTTTCAAAAAAGAATTAAAATTAATTTGGAGAAGTAGTGCAAAACAAAAATGAATAAAAAAGTGCAAGTAATTTTATATAGGAATTCACGACACCATTGATAATATAGCTAATCATACGGCTTTAACATGTCACGCAATTTTTGCTTGTTCAACGTTTTTCATTCTTTTTTTTTGCGGAAGTTGTAGGAGCACTTACTTCCTGGCATACGAAAAAATTTATTGCGTGATAAATTTAAAAATTAAGACCTAAGCACTTTACTACTTTCACCAGTCATCTTTTTATATGAAGTTATGGTTTAGGGGACTGCCTGTAAAAAATTGGAAAGATTTGCAGAAGCATAAGTGTAAAGTGTACAAAGGAAGATACTTACATGGTACTCACAATAATCATTACCGTCACTCTTACAGTTTTTCACAATTACATCTACACGAAGAAGATGTTAAAAGTAAAAAAATGCGAGTTAATGGGTGTGGAAAAGATCATTTGTTCGACTTCTAGTTTTAAGTGGTGTTATAAAAAGAGAAAATGTTTCTGGTTGAAAAAGAACCGAAATAAAAATTCTTCATTTCAAAAGAGAAGGCCAAAAAGCTTTCTGGAGGCGTGAAAGTTAGGGGGACAACTGAAGAACATTCTTACGAATTTTTGAATTTTAATGGAAATTGGAACAAAAAATAAATATAAATAAATGTAATTATTCATGTCTCACAATACCCCTACGTAGTTATCTTGTAGAAAACCTGCCAGAAATTGAAAAGTGGTTGTCATTTACGTTCATTTAGGCGGAATACGAGTTACACGAGCGTAAAATAAATTGAATGAATTGATCTTCAAATCCAATAAATTGCAAATTACCAATAAAATCATAATTCTAAAAATTCCACAATCGTATTTGCTACGGTCTTCCATGTGGTCTTAATTTGATGGTAAAATCGTGTCTTATTTCGTTTCATTTTTTTTAGGAAGACGTACACGAAGTTCCGTTGACAGTTTTGATGAGCTAGACTTGGGTAAGCTTCTTTGACAACTTCGTTCGATCTCTCCAAAATTCAAACCATTTTCTATCGCTAATAGTACCTGTTCCTGTTTCTTGAGCAACACGACACGACTGCACTGTCATGATTAATTTTTAAGTAGACATTTTTGGTGAAAATATTTTGACGTTTCATTCCTTTAGGAAAACTTAGTTAGTAAGGAGAAAAGTTTTCAGTTTATATGATCATCCCCTCACATTCACACGTAAAAGTCAAGTTGGATTTTTTTCTTTGACATTTCCTTCCACACCACACTCGACTGCTGGCGTGTTCTCTCGACAAGCGCCAGGAGAAAAAATTAATATTAAAAAATTGTGAAAAAAAGGGTTAAAAATTTTTGTAAAAATGCATATTCTTTTTCAAAATCTTACAATTAGACGTACATGGCACCTATTGTTCTACTTTTATCTGAGATGTAAGAAAATTTTACCAGATTTGTAAATGAGTTGAACGTCTTTTTCTTAGTTTTGACCGTGTCTATGCCGTGTAAACGCAGAGTAGTTTCAATTTTTATTATTATCCAAGCTGTAAAGAATTCAAAGATTCCCAACGAATTCCTACTTTTCCGTCAGTAACACAACACTTGTATTAGCAAGACGAAGTTTGGGTTTCGTGTTTTCTCTCGGTTTAGCGAAACAACAGATGACATTCCCGTTGAAAATGGATGTGTAATTGAAATGTTGGCAGGGAATATAATCTGTCGGACAATTCGAATTACTCACTGATGATGTCAGTCAAACACACTTGTTATTCTTTAATTACTTGCAATCTCATATTCAATCAAACGTTTTATCCAGATCTACTGCAAGCTACGACAAAAGTGAACACGAATTAACGGATACAACAAAAATGATGCCGGAATGGATTTCCTCATTATTTTTGTTTCAATTTCGATCAAGAACGAGGGAACACAACTAATGGATTGCAACAGGACACTTTGTTTGCATAAGCAAACCACACAACGGAAGAGAAAATGAAATGGAAGATATGAAAAAAAGAAAACAATTCTACTTGTTATTCGAGCGATTCGATTCGGAGAATTGAATAAAAACAGAAACAGAGCTTCCACTGGAAAAGTAATTAGATTACGAAATGCAAGGCAGAAATCACAGCATTTATTTGGCTTTAAGTTCTGTTCAAGTGGCGCATAAGTAAAGTCATTCCATTGCGTAAAGTGTAATCGAGCAAGGAGGAAATGGAAAGGATTCACTTTTATTCATCCATTTAAGCGATTCGTGAGAGTGTAAAGCTTTGCATACAAAAAGTCTAGAATGGAATGTTTTAAGGAAGAGAAAAGTTGTAAATGATGATCCTTATTTGATGTTTGTGTTTGCGTTGCATTAAAATTTTGGTTGCAGAAAATGGAGTGATAAAGCGTCTCAAGCCCGAGAGTGAAAATTGTAAAAAAAGTGCGTAAACTGGAAAGAAAGTATACATTAGAGATACTTAAGTATATTATGTGCTATCTAAAAAGTCGGCTTTATTTTTTTCTTCTGAAAAAGGAAATATTAAAGCTTGTTTTATCCCGCAAGAGAATTTCTTTCAAATTGCTCAACTTTATTCATGCGTGGCTTGAACATTATTACGAGCATCCGGGGGATAAAAAAAAGCAATGCATGGTCGTTGGTTGATTCTGATTGCATTTTTGTGTGCAAAAATTCTTACACGAAAAATGCGTGTATCTTTTCTCTGGCTAATTATCTCACAAATTAGGAGGAAAACCTTCAGAACTTACCTTCCCCTCAAGCAAGTCAAACTGCATCGAGTAAAATGCTACCAAATTTACAAAATTTAGAGCTGAATGAAAGTCCATGGCTTTGCCCCGAAATTAGTTGACGAAAATTCAGAAAAACTGTTTGAATCAATCCGTCTTGTTATCTCTGTGGAAGCATCACGATTAAATATTTGACGCAAAAATATTAATTAATTTGATGAGGATAAACATCCTTACGTAATGCACCATTCAGAATTCGTACTGGTTTTTTACTTTCGGTAGCCAGCGAGCGTGTAAAAAGTCAATCTACCACGTAAGTAATACTTGGTATCGCCAAATTGCTTGCGATTCGCTGATTTTCCTTTGCTTTCGCTGAGATGAAACAGTGATTTTACGAATTCGTTTTGAATTAATTTTTATTTATAGTACTAGATCTACTAATTTAAATTCAAATAATTCTGTGCATTCCTAATAAAATATATCCAAGAAGTTCTCCTAACCCATCTGTCGAGTTTCACTATTTCACTGCCATCATATAATTACGCGAAGGCGTGATGATACTTAACGACACGTCAAGTAAAACCTTTCTATTTGAACTGTAAAGTGCAAAAATCGTTGAAGTAGATCCTATCCTACCTTACTATTACAGCCTATTATCCCATTTCCCAGTGAAAAAAAAGAAAATTCCATATTTTACCGCAAAAAGTGGGATTGCACAAAGCCACAAAAGACCTTTTTCCCTTGTGAAGTGGCACATGGACAATAGAAAGAACACCTCAAATGGCACCATTCATTTTCTTGGCGACTGTTATAGCGTCGCTTGGGCCAAAAGAGAAAGAAAGTAACGGAGAAAAAATATATTAAAAATTCTGAACGTATGACCGGAACGGCTTATGTAGATTGAAAGAAAATATGAGTGTGGGGTTCGTGTTTGTGGAGAAAATGGTGGTGCGAGGTGATGTCCCTCATATTGATGAGGCTGGGAAAGAGAGTGACATGAAAAATCTCTGGGACGTTTAATTGCTTACAAGACACCCGTGGAATTTCCAAGAAACCTCTTTTCAGTCGGTACCCTGAAGGACGAAATGTCTGTAAAGATCATTTTTTGCCGCAGGCTGTAATGCAATCCATGTCATGCCCATTACAAAAAAAAAGCTTCTTCCTTTTTCGGCAATCTCTATCTCAACCTGGTTTAGTGGGAGTGGAAAGAAAACGTAAAAATCATAACTTTATTTCTGGGAAGGTAAAATACGGGAAGTGCAGTGACACAGGATGCTGGAAATTTCTTTTCGATGCATGTGCCAAAACTGCTTTTACTGTACTCAGATCTAGATCGAGCTATCTGCATCGATCGATCTGTACCAGATCGAGCTCATAAATGGAGGATTCATGGGGTAAAATGAAACTTACCAGTTTCTCCCGTCAAGTATTTGATTAAACTTACACTCATTAAAATTGATGATAACTAGTATCTCTAATTTTAAGCATTGAATGTGTTTTGTTTTCCATCGCGGGTATTCACAATAAAAGTTTTTTAGAGGTACGGATTTGAAAAAATAGCTTGCAGAAGATTTATAATGATGAGAACAGCTGTTAATCTCTCCAAATTCTTGAAAATGGATTGAAAGATGCACAAAATTGAGATAAATCTTTTCATTTGCTGATTTTTTACGTAAAATTTTAAAAGAATTTAAATGAAATGTCCGGAAAATCACCGCAGATATTATGGAATTATTTTAATTTTGAAGTTTTTATCACAAAATGTACACTGATTTTCAGGATCAACATCACTTTTAAGATTTTGGGATGTGTGGGATTTACTATAATAGGTAGATAGTTTGTGCTGCATGGGCGTAATTGAACTTCGGAAGACTTACTTTCGCTTGCTCAAAAACTGCTTATGATTGTGAGGCAGTTTGAAAAGGAAGTCGTTACTAACGAATTGTTCATTTTGAAATGCGTTCGGCAGAGTCTAATGTCAATGTAATCTAGTAATCTCACTATTATTCATAGAAATGATATGATAGTGACGACAGAGATAAGGATAACCTGATATAAAAATGCATGAAAATGGGTCCAGCGAGTGTCTCACTTTCCAGAAAAATGAAAGTTTTTTTTCTGAGTCCATTACGTAATTGTCGAATTGTAATTTTGAGCATCCTCCTCCGAAGAATCTTTCTGATTGTCAGGACTTGTGAATTTTTTAATACGAAATGAAAACGAAATGAAATAGAAAGAGGGGCATATGTTGCTTTGTAGTTATACCTAAAGAAAGCAAATTTAATATGACAGGAAACGTTTAACATGTCACTTGGAATTTCGAGAATTGCTTACTTCTAATTTTAATTAAAAATTATGACGACAGATGAATGTGGACAGATGAAATAGTTTTGGAATGGAAAATATGTAATGAAAAAACTCATTTGTCCAAATAAACGGGTATTAAAACGTTATTGCGTAATTGGAATGATATTAAAAACAGTTTGAAGTTATTCAGGCGGAAAACTGTCCGGAATGAATGAAATGTTTTAATGTTGAATGATCATGTCATGCTCATGTTATTTCGTGACTTGATAGCTAGTCAGTTGTCCATATTATTTTACAACGAAGAGAGTAAATGGTTTATTTATTAGAGGGCGAACGAAAACTGTATCCATTTGTTTACTCCAAGAAAAAAAAAATGACCAGGAGGGGAAAATGATAGGTTTAATAACAATCATAATCATAAACTTTTGCCGTTTTGTTGTGGTGTCTGGCCTTTCTTGAGCTGTCATTCATCATCCCATAAATAATATGCACTAGTGAGAAGGGACGGTCTCGAGAAATCTATCCCCGTTTTCTGGTGTCTCATTTTTTAGAGAAATTCTGACACTTTTTTTTGGCTTATGATGGTTTATGAATGAGGTAAGGCGAGGAGGGTAAGTTCCCAAAGTTGCTCGATGTGGTGCACCTGTGCTGGCAAACCCGTTCTTTTCTGGAAAAGTAGTCCGGAATAAAGAGTTTTTGAGAAGCAACTCTTCTCCCAAGGGAAGGGCCCTAAGTGCCCCCCTATATCGCATATACCAGTTATATCGTCTAGATCAGCTTTTTTTGCTCTTTACGATGACTTTAAGCAATTATTGGAGATATTTAGCAATGATTTTTAAATTATTTTTGTAGGCCAAAATATGTGCTGACATGGATGAAGGTCGACATCACTTTTGAAATTAATGCTAGTCACTACGTTCATTGATATCGCACAAGATGAAGAAGTCCAGTGGTAGGCGTTGGCCGAACCGATACATAAATGACATGGACGATTTTGCAAGCTGGTGTGGACCTTGATTCCTCCCAATGCATTGTAAATGCATGCATGAAAATTAAAGTTAAAGCAATTGTTAAATATCTCCAGTAATTGCGTAACGTCATCGTAAAGAGGGGAAAAAACTGATCTAGACGATATAACTGGTATATGCGATATAGGGGGGCACTTGTGGCCCTTCCCTTGTAAATAAATCCCAATCAACGATCAATCTTCGCGGTGTCCTATTTTTTACGTGTATCTAATCCTTTTCCTACGAACGCATCTACTTCCGCACTTAAACTTTTGGAGGAATTAGAACTTGTAAAATGACTTTGTGGTTTGATTCAACTACTTATCATTATAAGAGTAGTCCTAATGAAGTTTTTTTCTTTATTTTGCTGTTTCGGCTGATTAGAAACGGAGAACGTGATATTATGTATTGACCACCGTTCTTGGTTCCTCACACTATGTTCATTTTCCCTAAATTGATATCATGTATTTCTTCTTCGAGTGGGCCATGGACCGAAAAAAAACATTCTTAGGTGCTCCTTAATATCTAACTTTGCATTGGCTTGACATTTTGGAGGAGATCAATTAATTAGTTTTATTATCTTGATTGAATTGATGTTACCTGTCAGTCAGTGAATGACAGCTACTTAATATATATATTTCTCTGTAAAATCAGTTAGTTAGCCTTCCTTCAGGCACTATTCTCCTCTCCGAAGCTCTCAAATATTAATCTCTCCATTTTTTCCTGGTTCTTATTGTTGAACATTTTCCTTTAGTCAGTTTGATTGGGTAGGTTTTCTTGGCCACTGCTGGTATTATTTTACCACAGTGAAAAACAAAATTTGAAATTTCTCTAAAAATATACCTTAAACTGGCGGTACAGAAGTTGCCTACATGCCATAGAAGGGTCCAATCTGCCAAGACGTCAATTCAAATGGTTATTTATAAATGGGTTTTGGCATACTTGTTCAGGAAAAAAACCATCGGACCATTTGGGACTTTACTAGACTGATTTTAAGCTATTCGAACTTTGTCGAATTCGTTAAAACCCAAATCGTTCTAGAATATCAAGAAATTAGCTTTGAATTCTGTTGGAAATCTATACCATAAGCGTCTCTGTCAGTCTGTCCGTCCAGAAAACTCCTAGCGCCACCACGGCAAAAAGGAGAACTAGCAGCTAAGCAACTAAATGTCGATATTGCGTACGTTGTGCGTAATACTATACAACTCAAAAGATCTCAAGTAAAATACATTTGGAATGATACAATACTTCAATGGCTTGATTACTTGGTTAGCACTGCCAAAAACTAAAGTGTCAAAAATTCTATTTTTGTCACTTTCATTTTAGACAGCCGGAACAAACCTAAAAGAAGAACAGAGCTGCAACTGCCAAAGACAAAAGTGTCGAAAATTCCATTTTTGGCACTTTGATTTTTGACAGCCGGAACCATATAATGAGGGGCCTAAAGTGTTGAAGATTCCATTTTTGGCACTTTGATTTTTGACAGCCGGAACCATAATAATGAGGGGCCTAAAGTGTTGAAGATTCCATTTTTGACACTTTGGTTTTTGACAGCCGGAACAAACCTAAAAGAATTTTGTACCAGTTCTACAAAGACTGGAGAGCCTCTACTGGACTCAAGTTATTTTCGGGAGAGGGGGCTGCGAAGCTGCCGGGGCCGAACTAGTTATTCATCAAGATCCAAAAAAAAACAACAACAAAACGTATCCCACGACACAACACAGCATCGGGAGGGAGACGATGCATTTCATTGCCAAAAAAATGATTTTGCAAAACCATAAGTGTTTCACAAGATTCTATACTTTCCTTAATTCAATGGAAAAACTAATTTTAAAAATAAAAAGCAAGTCCAAGTTGACAGAATCAATAAAACTTGTTTCCAAACTTTAAGTTTCTTGTTTCGTTGATTTCAGAAAGACAAACTTAAAAAAAACGAGCCGTTCACTTTTTTATCTAATTTTTGATTTGGAGTAGAACAAAGCCGACAAAAACTTTATTTTTGTTTGGGCAGAACACAATTGAATCAATTGAAAAAAAAGTTGAAAGATTTCCTATTTCAATTTACAAGGAAACATCTCCAAGTGCCTCCTACTTGTGCTGATGAGGCACATTTTCTTGATTCGTTTTTCATGCTGATTATGAATCCAATGTCAGTTTCTTTCGTCCAACGGTAAGATATTATTTAATCAGATCGCATGGTAACCATCAATTTATGATTTCCTTCTTGCACCATGTCTAATTTTAAAACTCATGGAATATTTTACTTTTTGATCTGAGCTTTTTGACAAAAATGACTATGACTGACAAGGGAAGGACCCCAAGTGCCCCCCCC
>JAHZMX010004123.1:0-13451 GCA_027743895.1 Seira musarum
CAAAAGAAAAAAATATTTTGTTGGACTCACAGAAAGGTACGAGTTATAATTACGCCCGTTGAAGGATATATTCATAGGCTTGTCTTTTCCGTAGAGGGTTCCATATGCGGACGGCCACTGTTCCGGTATTTTCGTGTCGTTTTGACCCAGATACCAGTAGACCTAATCAAAACAAAAAAGAATTTTGCCGATATCCCATGAGAACTCGAACCGAATTGGATTGGCATAAGTTCATCTTATTTACTCACATCAAATATTTTAGCCAAGTCCTTAGCCAAACACGTGCAATTTAACGCAACCACCCCTAGCTCCTTCACTTGAGTCAAGGACTTCCAGTCAAAATTGGCACTGCATTTAGAATTACATTTTTTATTGAAATTGCGATAATAACAAGAAATACATAAATAATCACATCCTTAAACTTAATTATACATGAAATATAGTACAAATACATACCTTCCTAAGTAGAACTGGCGGTTGGGCATGTTTTGAGCAATCTTGATGTGAATATTGCGTCTCGTTCCTGCCTCCATGAGGCGCTTGAATATATCAGTGCCCTTGGCACACAGGGATGGATCCACAGTCGGATCTTGGAGATTCCAATAAAAGCTTCCAATTTCAATTTGCTCCTTGGCTAGGTCCAGTAACTGCACCCATGCGGAGTATGTGGATGGGTGAGTTACAGAAGAATTGAAGGTCACTCCCTCGGGAATGGACTCGACTAGGCTTATCCGACATGTATTCCGGCATGACTGCCATTCTTTCTCAAGGAGAAGTTGAGTACGGGTCACATTCTCTAAATGGTTTTGATCCACCAAGGAGAGTACCACAACGAGAACGATGAGGATAAAAATTATTGTTATGGGGACGCAGGAAGGACGGCACCAACTGAAATATAATCATAAAAATTATTTTATATTACACAATATTTTACTAGTACATTCACGTGTTCACACAATTGTTAAAATTCATTACCCCGTCCATTTTGGCTCATCTTTGTATCCACGCAGCATGTATCTAGAATCATATAGTTCTAGTTCCAATTCACCAAAATCTAATTTTCCGGAGGCTTCAACTGCCGACTATGAACATAAAAATATTTCATGTAGTCTTATTTTGTCAAGCTCGAATTTAAATGAAGTGATTATTGTGTTTATATTTAGACTAGAGAAAATATTGAGCACATAATAAATGTTTTGCTTTCAGCTCTCAGATCAAATCAACAAGTTGGTCTTTTTTTGGGTCGGTTTTAGTAAGTTTGCCTCTTTATGTTTGTGATCAAAAAGGGGAATGATGGATCTGGAGAATTCATATTCATGATGATTCACATAAGGAAAGGGTATCTCTTTTCTCATAATGCCCCCTCTCTCTAGATACTAATGAGAAGGATTAATTTCCCCTTCATTCTCTAAAGCCGCATTAATTTACATGAAATGCTACTGTAAGCAATAAAGTAAAATATATTGCTTGAGTATTTCATGCGGTTTTACATCTGCCAAAATGTTTATATTTCTTTTAATGACGGTTTTACGCAATTAGAGGTTAATATTGGAGTTTTCTTGTTATTTCGTGTGAACGGCACACATTTTACAACAGACACACATTTTTTAGTATTAAAAACCGTTTTCGTTATGTGGGCATGTCGGTAAGCTTTGAATTTTTGTTCAAAGTGGTGCAGGATTATTAAACTGTGGTGATGTATTCGTTTATATTTCATAATGCCCAAAGGAGTCGTATAAAATAGTAATTAAATTTCATACCTTGTAATATGGTTGTCCCAAAGTCCGTTTCAAACTGCCCCGGAGGGCATCGTCGTCATCGCTTGATCTAGAAAAGCTTCTGCTCCTCATGGAAGAGTCACAAGACTTGCGATAACCAAAGTCTAGAGAGAACATGGGCATCTTGCTCCAAACCTATCGGGTATCTGACCCGACAATGTTAAGTGCACTTTATTCTACTCAAAACTTATTGTCTTTTGTCCCTATTTTCCAATTTATAAAATTGCTGCTGCAAGTTATCGCACCGCACCCATCAAAAATAATAACAACATTCCCAATTTATTAAATTAAAAAAGAGAAATTTCTCTGTAAATTATATAAGTGCACTAGCAATGTGCCACCCAATACGTAATCAACTTAATCGTACTTTTTTTTACTTTTTCTTTCTCAGGACTCCCAAAGGTAAACAATTTACATCAGATAGATTGTATCATTTTGACTAATTAATTTCTCCAAAAATACAATGCCCAAACGAGACAGGTACCTCAGTTCTATCTGATTAGTGGGCAATCTCTCATCGACTTGGGCGTTTCATGTTCGACCTCCAATTGTATTTGTAATGGGAAGGCAGCAAACAAATCAACAAGTCAATTTTTAATCGTCTTCCTTTCAGATTTCGTAAGAAAATGCCAATCAAAAAATATCAATATTGACATGTTATCGTCAACTAAATTAGTAATTAGACACGACACCGACACAAGAAAAATTTGGAATTACGCTGGAACAGTGACAGACGACATGACATGACAAAAGCAAACTGTACTTGATGCCCCATGAACTTAAACTGTTCTTGATCTTGCAAAAGAAATTCCTTCTATTTCATCCCAGATGAAGTTCACTTGAAAGAATGCAAAAAAACTAAAACAATTTTTGTGGACTTCTTTTAGAAGCAAAGTAGACCTCCCACGAAGCACTTTACAACTATTTTTATCTTCCTTAGTGTTTGCACTTTTGTCCATCTCCCGTTTTTGTTCTTTCTCCTCCTCCATTGTTTATCTTTGTACCAAGAGAAAAAATGGAATGGGAGAGGGAGAGATGAGGATTAAAATGTATCATTAACGTAATCATATCAAAGAATGTGTTTATTTTTGTTACGTAAGTCGCAAGTAGTGATGTGATGTGTGTGTCTAAGGTCTAAATTCTTTTCCTTTTTTCTTTCTCTCCTCACTTTAACTGTAACTCTGACTAAGCTTTGGATGTTTTGCTCATGTCATAAAATGGGAATGTAAATCCCATTAAATATGGATAAAACGCAAATGCTCACGACTCACATTTACGACGATCTCGTCCTGGCTAAAGACTAAAGAGCTCGCTTCCTCTTCTGTTTACACAACGGAGCGAAGGAGTAATTTGCAATAAAAAATTTAAACAAAGGGCGAACACAAGTACTACTAGGAGATGATGAGATGAAGAGATGATCCAACCCAATCCAGCTAGGTTGATGAAGCATTTTTTGGTCTTGTCTACATGCCATCATCACTTCTTCACATCTCATCACCCGCATATGAATATTCTCATTAATCAACTTCAGCCAAGAAGACATCTCGTTTCCTTCCTTCCACTCCTAATTTATCACTTCACACTTGCAGTTTCTGTGGGCGAACCTACATAGTTAAGTTAAATGTCGAACATTTGGCTTCGCCACGTTCCGTGAAGATGTGCTACTTACACTAGATGAGGGCAATTTGAGATCACTAAATTAAGACAACGACACCCTCAAATGAAATGACCTTCATCTTTTTTCCCAAGCGCAATAAACTTTACCATTTACAATTATGATTATGTTATGAATTATGTTTTGGTGATTATGACTAAAACACTTTTTATCGTTTTAACCACGAAAGAAAATCACTTTGGTCGTGTCGTGGTGATAGTCACGTCTTCTTGTCTTGAGCCTTTTTCCTTTTTTTAATGATTTCATCGATTAAAGTTACAAAAAGACACGTCGGTCTCTGTGGGTTGTTCGGTGGAGTATGAAAGGCAAGACAGTATTAATTATCAATGATATTTACATTACATTACATTTCACTCCGTTTTTTACTATCGCGAAGGAAGAATCTTTCCCGACTGGACTGACTGGGCAACTCAAGCCAAGTCAGCCAACAAAAATATTTTTGCCGTGGTTAGCCGTAAGCATGCTTCCACTTTTTATGCTTTCTCCGGTGAAAATGGAATGCATGACTATGACCAATTTTTTTGATAATGATGATGTTCCTGGAGTTGGTGTTGGTGATGATGATGGCATCATGCAAGCAAGCAAGCTGTGGCAAACTTTCTTCTTCAGTTATAGTTTAGTTGTTTGCATGCAACGGTTATGCCTAGAAGAACAACATAAAACATAGAAAAGTAAAAAGCAAGGAACAAGCATGAATTCTCAATTCATGGACATGGAACAAGGAACTGAAAAGAGGTTCGCTGCTCTAGTCCACTGGATTCGATCGATACATAGTGAAAAACTGACACTACCATCCAGTGAATTAGAAATTACGATGCATGCAAAAAATATTAGCAAAACAGGGAAAAGGTTTTTTAAAAACTCGTTGGATTTCGGATGGACTATTTATTATCCGATGATGATTAATGATATAGTGGGATGTCTTTTAGATCTTCTGGTTTTGTGGAACAGGAAATGCCCTGTCATGAAATGAAATGATACAACCGCAGTGAAATGTTTCGATACGATCGAATCAATCAAATTAATAGCTTTGATCACGATAGAATTTGCCACGATTTAAAATGAAGGATTTCTGCTATTTGGTGATGGTGCTGGATGAAAAATGCCGTAATGTTGAAGGGGTAATGGCTTTGATAATGGTTATGCTCTAAAAAATATTAGATTGTCGTTTCGTGTTCGTGTCGATCGAAAGAATGAAAAGCGGAATAATGTTGAAGGTGACAATACTTGATGGGGCACATGAAATCGCGATCACCACAACGACGCAATTTGCTATGACCGGATTCTGATTGAGGCATTGTTCTGGAAAGATATTGTGGGAGGCATGAGAACTTGGTGGCGTAGTATTTTTTGCATTCCAGCAAATCAAAATGAATTCATTCTCAGAAGAAGAATGTGTGTATTTATGTGTAAGGGCAAACATGCATGGATTTCTCTTGAATTCTGAGATTAAGAATGGGTGACTGGTACTCCACAGGAGGGGTTTGATAAATTGATATGATTATACCTATGAAAAATTACTATAACGGTTGGGGTCAGAATCCAAAAGTCGTAGAAAAGAATATGCTCTTTATTCGCAGAAAAGAAAAGGGGAAGCCAAACAGGGCATAATTTTCCTGGAATCTATAATGGAAATGAAATCTGTTACCTTTTCCAGGTGAACAAGCGATTTACTTTCTCTTGGCCTCGAAAACATGAGCGTAAAAACGCAAAGAAAAAAGAAACGCAAAAGAGAGTAATAAAACAGCTATAAATGCAGCGATGGAAAGTTCATGTAATCCCATGCGAATTCCTTTTTTTTCAAAAGGAAAAGAACAATTACGAAAGGTGAACTAACATTTGTAACATGCAACTTGTTATACATGAAAATGGCAATCTAATTTCCTGGAATTGAATGGGTAAATGTGATGGTGATGTACACTGACCGTGATGAGTCCCTTGATCATAGTAAATTGAAATTGAATTAGGATAAGATAATACGAATGACTCACAACCTAATGGATGCTTGTGAAGGTCATAGTCATGCAAAAAAGTCTTTGGTTGGAAAGTTAAGTTTGCATGTGAAAATTTTTGTCTGAATCCGAAGCAAGTACTACGAAAGAATGTTCTCACAACTAAAGGTCAGGCAATTGTCTAAGTCTAGACTAGACTCAATCAGTTTAACGCAGCTATCCAAGCAATCTCGAAGCTTTCTATTTTAATAATACAATTGTAATTTCGTTTTGAAACCGAATGTTGGAATGACAGATAGATCTAAGTGACGGCTTTTGGTATTCAAAATGAGCGTGAACTTAAAAATTGTTATGAAATGTGACATGATCTGGGATTTCGAAACTAAAGTTTATACGAATTTTATTAACCCGAAAGATTGATCATTTCATATAAATTTTAGAATTATGGTTAGTAATAGACTGATCAACCTCTTTCTTACGAGATTACGAGATCATTCAAACTTTAAAATTTATAACACAAATATTTACGTAAACGAAGGAAAATAAAATCTATGTCTAAATATAAAATACATCCATGTATTTAGACAAAACAAAATTCACAAAAGTGGCACATAAATTGAATTACATGCCTACTACGCAAATATATTCGCCCCATTCGATAATTATCAATATCTCGTTTATTCGATACAGGAGAACATGAAACTGAGGCGGTTGATTTCTTGAACGCTTTTGAACTTTGACAGTTGAGATGATAGATAAAACTGAGGCAGGGGCTTCTTTGAAATCCACTCTAATTTTCGTTCACATCAAAATCTTTTCTGACTGACAACCGAACAATCAAATTTCAATCGTAGCTTCTGGCTTCTGTATAGATCCAGAAATGTTGGAACATTTGGGTTTCCTCTCAAGCTTTATCAAGCTTGGCTGAAAAAATAAATAAATAATAATGTTAAAATAGTAATTAAGTGAGGTCGCGGTCTTATAAAATAAATGAAATTAGATAAAGGTGGCTCAACTGAAGTACTTACAATTTGATTCTTGATTTTTTTAAATGTGCATTCATGACAAGGGATCCACATCTTCATTACAGCTAGAACTTGGTTGATGAATTAAAGAGCTGTCACATAGCTGTTCATCATCTTCCTCTTCAGTTGGATTTATTTTGGCATGAACTTTTAATTCGTCAGACTTAATTCTCAACGGTTTTAAGATTGCAGGAGAAGACATGGGCACATATTTTCGTCTTCCAACTTGGGTTTTAGGTTTCGGTATTTTGACAGAAAGATAAACGATTTGGTCCGAGCCCAAGGAAGAAGGCCTTGTCTGAGGTTGAGCGATTTGAAATGTTGGCGAAGATACTACTGGGGTTAAAGGAGTTTGAAAAGTAACTTTTTTGAGAATACCCGGAGGCAATATCAGTGGTTTAGGTGCAAGAGGAATGGGGTTGTTAGAACAACTTGAAGTGGAAGCAGGAACCTTCTTAGCACTGGCAGAAGTCGTTGGCGTTACAGTCGGAATTGTGGAATCCGTGGTCGTCATTGGTACGATCGGAGCCGTAGTTATTGGGAGTTCTCCAATAATCATAGTCGGATTCCTAGAATTAAAATATGTACTTGCCTTATTTGAAGCCAAATGATCGACCATTTATGTCGGCATTTGTATAAGAAAATTTCAACTTACAAATAAATCGTTACAGGCGCTCCTAGCGATTGTGCTTCCTGCGATTTTGTCCGTGCAAATATTGGCCTCTTGGATTTTGGCAGACTCCCCTTTCGCAGACGAAAACCGGGACACTGATCTCTCGAAAAATGAGCGCTACAAACCCTAGACCTATACCTGACATCTTCTTCCGCTATTTCAAGAATGTCCAACCATTTTTTCCTTGTTTTTGGATCGTCGGGGATTTTAAAGAATGATCTTTCATGAGAATTCTCCCCTCTGTTATGGAAACCACAAGCGATGCATGTGATATCAGCCCTCATCTTTGAATTTTTTAATTTGATTACAGTAACTTCACTTCTGACTGAGACACTTTCAATTTCCGAAACAACTGAAAACTTTTACTTGCCCAACAGCATTGGTTTGGAATAGGATAGTAAGTACAAATACAAATGCATGTTCGTGCATTAAAGCACAGCAGCTGACTTTTCTATTTTGGGATAGCATTTCATTCAGTCAAGTCAACTCAAAACTCAAGCTGAGCTTGAGTCAAGCTCTCAACCAAAGCAAACCATGTGCGTTTTATCTAAACACTAACTGAGGTAGATCTGAGAAGATCTGAGGTAGAATAGATAATAATTTTTAATTCGGAACCCCCGATAAAAAAAATGGGGAAAGTAAAAGAAAGCTCCAACAATAAAGACACCGTTTTTCTAAAGCCCTATATTTGCTTTCTGTGTGGAACTTCGGCCTGTTTGTACTTTGATTACCAAAACAGGCGAATTATTGTTAAGGAGGAAAATTGTGAAGATGAAGGAGGAGGCAACAGCAACGGTCATCAACATCTGCAAGGTGAGATGGACGGGGACACCAATTTCGTTTGGGAAGTTGAAGTTTTCAAGTTCTTCCTCAAATACCTGAGCATGACACTGAAGAGTGTGAGGAGTGTAAGACTACCCTGACGCCATTGCTGGATCAATATGAGAAGTTGAAAGAAATTGAGAAGGAACTACGAGAGAATATGGAGACAGTGAAGGAGAAAATGGTGTTGATGGAAGAAACCTTCAAAAGCAAGAGGGTTTACGAGGAGGATGAGAGGTACTACTGGCAGAGAAAAAAGATCATTGGCGAACAGGTCACTGGAAGGGCTCGTGAGACATTAAAGAGACATCATCGGTTACCAAAAAAGTGTTCAGTTCGGAAGGCTGGTGTTTCCCAGGTTGCAAATGAAGACAAAAAGTTAAAGGTCCATTCAAAACCGAAATCAGATTTAAATGTGGAGGTGGACGAAGCAGCAATTAGTGCCCCTTGCTCATCAACGGATCATGATGATCACAGTAGCTTCTCTCCTGGTCCTTCTGTTCCAGATATTCCATTAGAAGTTGCTTTGGAAACGACCTGTCAGGAACAAAAAAGTTTGAAAGAAGATCAAGAAGCTCCAGTCTCATCAGTACCCAACTCACGATCAGTTGAAGTATGTGATGATGATGATGTCATTCCACGGAAACGATCGAAGAGAGCCTCCGCAGCTAAGATTAAGTTCACTGACGATGATGAAGACTTTAAAGAACTAGATCGCTATCTTGATGTTCACGCGCCAGATAAATCGTATCGACCTCGTTTCTTTTTGTCGAACGAGGAAAAAGACAACGATTTTGAACTTGAAGAAGACGCTGACATACCACGAACTGAACTACGTGATAGCGTTTTAAACAAAAAAAGGTTGTACAAGTACAAAGCCATATATGAAGAGGAAACTGGCCGTTATCGTTTTTTAACGACATATTTTGACATACGGGAAGACGGCAATCTTCAGTGCGCAGACTGCGGAAATTCAAAGCTCACGAAAAGCCAGTTAAAAAAGCACGTTGAAACACATCATCTAACCTTAAATTGTCCTCTACCCTTCTGTGATTTCGTGGGAACATCAAAATGTATAACTGAGTGGCACTTTTTGAAGACTCATGACCCCAAGGTGTCCAAGCGAACTTGCTGTGACATTTGTGCCAAGCCGATGCACAAGCCCTGTGACTTACCATTCCACCGCTTTACTCATTACAACGAGGAGGAGAGAAGGGAAGCAGAACTTCGTGGGGAGGTTCCTCAAGCGAAAAAGAGAAACTTAGAACCAAAGGAGTGTCCAAAATGCTACAAAACTCTGAGTTCAAAGGTGGCATTGGCACATCATTTGAAGATATGTGGTGTGGGTACGAAGGAGCAACATCTCTGCCCCCATTGTGGAAAAATCCTTGGACAAGCTAGCTCCCTCAGAGCTCACATCAAATTGAAGCATCCTGATCCTGAAGTTTGGGGAGCCCAGCCCTTCGTTTGTATTGACTGTGATCAACGTTTCGTGCGAGAGAAGGACTGGAAGAAACATAGACTGACACATACGGGAGAGTTTCCGCTTATATGTACTGAATGTGGAAAGGGTTACGCGGAGACTGATGCAAGGTTGTTAGAAAATCACATGAGAGCTCATAAGAATGAAAGACCTTATCAATGCGAATTCTGCCCTGTGGCCTACCTTCATCAAGTCAGTTTGAAAAATCATTACAAGACTCAACACGCGGAAAAGTTTGATCCGGATGATGTCCGAATTCAAGTGAAAAAGTATCCTAAGAAAAAGAAAAAAAAGGTTTCAAAGGAGTCTGGTAAAATTGGAACAGACTCAATTAGAAGTCAAGAAGAAACACTGCAAGGTCCAAATACGCAGTACAATTTAGTAGGACTTCCGTTTCAGCAGCTACCACCGCCTCCCGCTCCCGGTGCATCTTCTTGGTACCCGCATAATTTTCCCTAGTAAAGGAAGCGGGAAGGAATGCTATTAAAAATTAAACTGTTACTGTTGTAAACTTATCAGTAACATTTACAAGTACTTTTAGAAGAAATTATAATTTTATTTATCATCATGTTACTTAATACACCACACATTTCTTCAGAAAATATGATTGTTTCACTTTGCCCCAAAACCTAAATTTTGGTCATTTATTTACTGGCTTCATATTTGCACAACTTTTGATCCACAATTTTTCATACATGTTTCAAATTTTATAATTACCAAATTAAATCTTGTTATTGCATTTAACGCATATAACATAACACAATACATTCTAAATCTCGTCTTCCTACAAAAACATGAAGAAACGCAAGCTCATCAATACATATCACGTCGTATAAATTATCGCCTCGTGTTTAACTGTGATTACGAGACTTCAATACTGAGATACTATGGTGCAAAATGTGCAATTATGACCTGAATCATGCCTATAGCTTGCGCAGGGCAACAGGCACCAGTAATGTTATCAATCGACGGTCCCTTACGCATTTATGTTTAGATATGCACAGAAAAGTGCATCACGTTCATATTTTTTCAAATCGATGGAATCAATTCCTGATGCCGCTTCCATCAAAAAAGGGAAACTAAAAAAATATCATTCTGATATCCAAGACGCGCTTTTGTTCTCATTAAAACTTTTGCATTGCAATAATGCATCCTCATTTTAGGCTAGACATGTCATCTTTGCATCATCTTTACAATGTTTTACGAAAATCCGCATGATCTTAACATGATTACTTTAATTAATACAACTTCACAAATAACGTCTCAGTGAGGCGCACATGATTAATGTAAGAATATTAGTAAATAAGATCGAACTATATATAAATACGATGGGCGGTTCAAGTTTATCATCATTCCTCGCTTTGGCTTCTACAAAATCAATTACAGAACAAAGAACAAAACATACAGATAATCAAAATGAATTTGGTTGCGGTAATCCTCTTTGCATTGAGTGCCGTTTTCGGCACGGCTCATGGAGTGGCTCCAGTCGTTCCTGCTGCTGGCATTGCTGTAAGAATTTAAAACTATTAACAATCAGTCGAATTAAAGCTAATTCCCATTTTTAAATTTCAGGTTGTCCCTGCAGGATTAACTGTAAGTGCGGCCGCTCAAGCGGCTCAAGTACGTCAAGCCCTAAGCCAGATTGGTCAAGCGCAGAGACAAGCAGTGTCAGACGCAATAAATCAAGCCCAGGCTGCACAGAGTCTAGGCAACCAAGCACACAATGCCCAGGTTCGAAATGCGATAACTCAAGCAAATAACGAACGTGTGCAGGCGTTATCTAATTTGGCACAGAACGCCCGCAATGCGGCTGCGCAAGCAAATCAAGCCAGAGTGCAAGTTGTCCAATCAAACAGTGCCGCTATCAGGAATTCTGCAATTCAAGCGGTACAAGGAAACAGCGCGGCTACGGCTCAAGCTATTAACAGTGCAGGAGGAATAGCGCTAGCTAATGCCATCGCTGGATCTCCAATAGTGGTTTCAGGACCCGCTATTGCTAGTGTTCCAGTTGTTGCCAGACCACCAACTGTGCTTACCGCTGCTCCTCTTGGTTTGGTAAGAAGTGCACCAGCAATCGTCGCTGGGGTTCCAACTCTTGTTGGAAGGTCACCTATTATTGCTAGGCCCATCATCTTGGGTCGTGCACCAGCTATAATTCCTGCAGGACCCTTAGCCGTACCAATCGGCATCCCTGTCGCTCCTAGATTGTCTCCTGGATTTGGAATTGGTATTGGGGGTAACTTGAATCTTGGCCTTCACATCCGAGGCTAAAAAACAATTTCGCTTTCAGTAGAGCCAATTCAGTCACATTTTAATTGCATTTTACATTGACTCGTGTAATTCACATTACACAATTCCTGTTTCACTTGCCTTGTCTTTTCTAGCTTTCTACTTGAACAAGTCAATTCTGTTATCTACATTTGTACTTCTCTTCTTCTTTGTACTAAAGTCGTTAATTCAGCCAAAAAATAAATAACTCGTATTTCTTTCCTAAACAAATTTTCATGAGAAGACTTATTTTGCGTGAGAGCCATAGTCATACTCATAATCTAGTCATCGTTCCAATATGAATGAAAGCATAGATTAGTTTAAGCTTAACATAATTGTCCATAGGAATCAGAGAGCATGCTTCTCATACTTCTGCATTTGTACCTCTAATCTGTGGATAACAAACACTTCGTTTTGAGACCCGTCGGAGGCCGGAATAGATGATTGTGAGTACGTTTAGGTTATTTTTTAATGAAAGAATGGCATTCATATTTTAGACAAGCTAATCGATCTTTAAAAGTAATATGCTAAGCAGTGAAAGGAAACTACTCCGTTATACGGCAATAATTTTAAACTGAAGAACACATCTAGTGGAACATTGCAAGGAATAATAGATCTTTAAAAGTAATATGCTAAGCAGTGAAAGGAAACTACTCCGTTATACGGCAATAATTTTAAACTGAAGAACACATCTAGTGGAACATTGCAAGGAATATTGAATGCAACATTTGAATTTTATTCTTTCTTGTTCTTGGTGTTGATATAATATGGAAAATGTTTGGTTTCTTTTCTGTACTTTAGTTTTATATAACTACGGAAATATATTGCGGGTTAAAAACCTCATCCGAACTTTTAAACATGTATCATTCACCACCCTGCCTGCCTGCGCGTTTAGAATTTTAGAATTGAAAACTTTCAATGTTCAATACATTGTACATTTCCTTCTTGTTGTGTGAAGTTCTTTTATCATTTCATATCGTACTACAACAAATTAAAATGTAATTTGAGAATTTTTGCAAATGGCAATAATAATGTCTGTGTTTAGCTTTGTTCCGTTCTGCGTTCATTTTCCATGTCTTTATTATCATCTATGGTCGATTTTGACAAGCGACGCTGCTGCTACACGCAGACACAGTGTACAGTTACAGTGTAGCAGTAATGCAGTTGCCATTGTTACTGGTGTTGAAAATTATGCTAATTAAGTGAACTTTCACTAAGGTACCGCGGCCGCGTTGAATTACGCTTCTTAGAAAAGCACATAGAAGAGCAAAACATTTTCCGTTTTTGTTTTTTCTACCATCTCGACCTATTCTCCATCACCGTGTCACCATCAGCATCATATCATATTTCAGTTTCAATGCATTCCATATACAAAATTCAGCCAACAAGTCAAGCAAGGAGAAAAGAGAATCGCATGATATGATGTCCCACGACTCCAGCCAGACTCCGTGCGTGTGAACTGTGCAGTGGTGGATAGTGCGGTCGATTTGTTGATAGCAAACATTCCTTCGAAGAAGTCTAGATACCTAAACAATAATCGAATCGAATGGTTGTCTTGTCTAGAGTCAAATTGAAGATTACTTAAGTCTGGATTTTTGAAGTTCATTACAGTGAAACAAAAGTACTTTTAGATACATACTTTAATTAAGATTTTTTGTGCACCAAAAAAAGAGGTTTGTTATCGATTGTTTCAAGCATCAGTTTAAAATCGATCAGGAAAATGAATAATAACAACGACTGTCAAAGTCCATTCTTCGACCCCAATAAAAGCGTTT